>JBAIZL010000006.1:5067500-5252500 GCA_036971475.1 Prosapia bicincta | reverse complement strand
GTGTGTGTATGTATATATATATATATATACTTTCACTATATATACTTAAACAAGAATCTTACTTTGTACAAGAATCTTGTTTAAATACATATAATGAAAGTAGTAATTGAATACTAGAAAACAGTGTTGCAAAGTGTGTGTGTATGTATATATATATATATATATATATATATATATATATATATATATATATATATATATATATATATATATACACACATACACATATTTCAATTGTTTTCTAAAATCAAGTGATTTTACAAGTTTTTTTTCAACCATCCAATAATATTTCAAACTGCTATGGTGAAATCCTTTATCGAAAGGAGTGAACACGCCCCCAAAATTAAAATCGTCAAAGTTTTTCAATTTGAGCCCAAACAGACACAAAAATCGGTAAATTATAGAATATTAAGGTACATATTAGGTGGCATCGATAAGTCAAAGTTGCAAACATTTCAATATAAATCTACAGTGCGTGTGTTTGCGTATGGTCAAAAAATATCTTGTACTGTCGTGCATGTACTACTTGGCTTGAATAAATATGCAGTGTGAAAGGTTATAATGTAGAGTTAATCAAATGTGTATTTGTTTTCTAAATATATTTTGTAGGTTAATTTTAAATAATGCGTTAATACTGAGGATTAGCTTCCAAAAATTACAAAAAGCCTTAATACAGATATTAATGAGTGTTCTCAATTTTCGAAGATTATTTAAGGGTTAAATAGGGTTTATATTTAATAATGACATTCTTTCAAAACATGTATATCTTAGTTAGTTATTTGGGAATGTACAAGTTAAACAAAATTTATAAGGGTGTACTTGAATGAAAAGTAAAAAAAAGTATTGGAAACCAACAGTGTGTCCGGAGTACCAAGGGATAAACACTTAGTGAACTATTTACTCGTAGAATTTTGAATCAATTTAGAATAAACAAATACATACATTTTTGTTATTGTTGAAATACAAATCGTAGCACACGCCGAAAATTACTTGAAAATGATAATAAAAATGAAACAGTTGTTAAAAAACTAAAAGGGATCAAGGTTTTATCACAATTTGATCGTATCGGCGTTTATTTTTCAATAATCCTTCCTTCTTTGGCTACATTCAGCCTCCGTAACACTGTTATGTTTCTATTGTCAGCTCCAATATTTCTGACGCGGAAAACGTATTACTCTTGCTTAGGCACGATCTTTTATACGAACCCAGGATCAATTCTACGATATTAAACTGCCGTTGATACCGCGGAAAACGTATTACTCTTACTTAGGCACGATCTTTTATACGAACCCAGGATCAATTCTACGATAATAAACTGCCGTTGATACCGCGGAAAACGTATTACTCTTGCTTAGGCACGATCTTTTATACGAACCCAGGATCAATTCTACGATATTAAACTGCCGTTGATACCGCGGAAAACGTATTACTCTTGCTTAGGCACGATCTTTTATACGAACCCAGGATCAATTCTACGATATTATACTGCCGTTGATACCGCGGAAAACGTATTACTCTTGCTTAGGCACGATCTTTTATACGAACCCAGGATCAATTCTACGATATTAAACTGCCGTTGATACCGCGGAAAACGTATTACTCTTGCTTAGGCACGATCTTTTATACGAACCCAGGATCAATTCTACGATATTAAACTGCCGTTGATATCGCGGAAAACGTATTACTCTTGCTTAGGCACGATCTTTTATACGAACCCAGGATCAATTCTACGATATTAAACTGCCGTTGATACCGCGGAAAACGTATTACTCTTGCTTAGGCACGATCTTTTATACGAACCCAGGATCAATTCTACGATATTAAACTGCCGTTGATACCGCGGAAAACGTATTACTCTTGCTTAGGCACGATCTTTTATACGAACCCAGTATCAATTCTACGATGTTAAACTGCCGTTGATACCGCGAAAAACGTATTACTCTTGCTTAGGCACGATCTTTTATACGAACCCAGGATCAATTCTACGATGTTAAACTGCCGTTGGTACCGCGGAAAACGTATTACTCTTGCTTAGGCACGATCTTTTATACGAACCCAGGATCAATTCTACGATGTTAAACTGCCGTTGGTACCGCGGAAAACGTATTACTCTTGCTTAGGCACGATCTTTTATACGAACCCAGGATCAATTCTACGATGTTAAACTGCCGTTGGTACCGCGGAAAACGTATTACTCTTGCTTAGGCACGATCTTTTATACGAACCCAGGATCAATTCTACGATGTTAAACTGCCGTTGGTACTGCGGAAAACGTATTACTCTTGCTTAGGCACGATCTTTTATACGAACCCAGGATCAATTCTACGATGTTAAACTGCCGTTGGTACTGCGGAAAACGTATTACTCTTGCTTAGGCACGATCTTTTATACGAACCCAGGATCAATTCTACGATGTTAAACTGCCGTTGCTACCGCGGAAAACGAAGAACTCGTCGAAATCCTTCGAGCGGTATGGTGAGCCTTCTGTTGTACACTAGGGTGGGTGGGGAAAATGTTTTTTTTATAATTCCTATACCGCATCCCTATGGGTTAGGTATATATATATATATATATATATATATATATATATATATATATATATATATATATATATATATATATATATATATATATATATTTCACGTTGTCCATTATTTTTCCGTTGCACTAACTTTATGAAGTAAATATATTACTATTGTAACCACAGTGATTCGACAATGGTCAAGTGACCGAAAGACGCCTCATCACACAAAGTAAAATTATTGCACTTAGTGGTGGATAAAAGTATTTACAATAGTAATATATTAACTTCATATATATATATATATATATATATATATATATATATATACACACACACACACACACACAAACACATATTTCAATTGTTTTCTAAAATCAAATGATTCTACAAGTTTTTTCCAGTACCCAGCCAATAATATATCTAACTGCTATGGTGAATTCCTTTATCAAAAGGAGTGAACCCGGCCCAAAAATTAAAATCTTCAAAGTTTTTCAATTTGAGCGCAAAAGATTTATAAATCGGAAAATTATAGAATATTAAGTTAAATACTCGTACTAGCGTAGTCTAGCATAAGGGAGGGTGTAGTCTAGCATGCTGAGTTGTGTATAACTCAACTTTGCTTTACTGTTTACTCAATGACCCATTAATTTTTTTTTTATTTTACTGAAATCTTTTTTGATAGTTTGAAAATTTGTTTAGTGGTTTTCTCTTTTTATTTTACGGCTCTAACACCTACAGAGTTATACAATTTCAGAAAAAATATCTTCTGTGAACCTGTTTCTCTACTAAACGTTTCAAATAAGTACCCCCTCTCTCTCTCTCTCTCTCTCTCTCTCTCTCTCTATATATATATATATATATATATATATATATATATATATATATATATATATATATATATATATATGCAGTGTAACACTAAAAATTGAATTAACTTTTATTATAATAAAATATTTTGATAAAATTTATGTGCCTAATTATTATATTTATGTGCTTTTTCAATTGAGTATAACCTAATTAAGTTTAACCTAATAATATACAGTAAAGAATAATTTGTGTATTAAAACAGCTGTTATGAAAACTAACCTAAACATATAAAAGTACTTTCGCCTAATTTTGTGTCAGGTACGTCGTATCGTAATTAGCGCCTTCTATTCATTATTAATCTATGTTAATCTATGTTTGCATCTATGTTAATAATTCTTGGGTTTCAATTCGATTGACTGAATGCTGAGGCAGAAAAGTAGTAGCATTTTCTAAATGACTGCAATATTCAATTTAATTGATTTTCTTTGTATACACGCACGCATCCAATAGATGCACACTGCCAGAAACCTTTGTGGGAATGCACTCAACTTCCCAAAATTTATTGTCAATCGAATGAATGGTGTAGTAATGCATTTAGGACAGACAGACGGTTGGGATACATTCTTCAATTCCTTCTATTAGCTCACACTCTCCTTATATATATCTTGTACAAGTCTCCAATGGTTAATAATACGCATTTTTATTCGTCCAAACAAGTTCAAATACATTTTATTAAACCTGTAGTGGATGAAAATTGATGGTAATACAGTGTTTTCAAATATTTGTTCATTAAACTGTTCATTAAAAATTTAAATTTAAAAAACCAGATGTCTAGGTATGATTCAAACTACGTAACTGCATGTTTAAAATCTAGCACTTTGGCACTGAATCAATTTAGCCTATAGCTAGAAATCTAGTACTTGAAGATATATAATAAATTATAAGAGAAAAGTTTCTTGCAATAATGAAGCATTCCAAGAGATGGATAGAATGAGAAATTATAGATCACCATAAGCTTCATAAGTTAGAAATGAAAAAAAGAAAGCGAATAAATAGTAACAGACAAAAATAATAGTCCAACACCGTATACTATATAGAGAAGAAAATGGAGATTTGCAAGGAAATTCGTTTTTTATTTTGCCACTTATTAATTGTGATTCTGTCGTGTATTTATATATATATATTTATATTAATTGTATTTATAAAATAAAAAGTAACTAAATTAAAATTTTTCTTTGTCGCCCTCAGTAGGAATTGACGTTAATAAAGGATTTTTATATTATTTATTTATAACAATATTTTACAAAGTTATAATTCATAATGATTGTAATTTATGAAAGTTACAATTTTTAATGATTAAAATTTATAAAAGGTGAATTAATAAATTTTATAAATATTTCGACCAATAGCTTTAAAGTATGAGATACTTTTAACTCCATTCTTTTGCGGTTTAGATGTTGTCCTTTTCAAAAATTTGTTGACTAGCTGCAGCTGTTCATGATTTCGTTCTTCTAATCTCACCTTGAACTAAGGGCTTAACTCAGCTGTGGTAATTTAGAATCTAATGATTTATGGAAATGAAGGAAAACAGTATTGTATGTACTCGGCCAATTCCTTCTACTGTGTTAGTCACACTCTCCCTAAGTATGTCTTTTTATATAAAATACTTTTATTCATACACTTAAGATCAATTTTTTTTTTAACTTGTAGTGGATGACACTTAATGTTATTACAGTTTTTTGAGATATTAATCCATTAATTAATTAATTTTAAAGTGGGTTAGCTTCGTAAAAGGAACGAATGTTTTGAAACGCGTCAGCAAATATGCACTTACGTATTCACTAGTATTTACGTTCTTTTAAAATATAATTAATTTTAGTTTTATGTGGGAGGAAAACTTTTACAAAAGGGGCAAGGTATGCAATGTAGTTATTTTGCCATTGGCTTAAAGTAAGTGATAACATATGATTTCATATAACAGCTGATTTTATGTTGATATAATACTTATTATAGATAACATATGCCCTATTTTTTTGCGATGGGTATATTTGTATAACTATTTTCATTTATAATTAGATTAAAGATTCAACGTCTCATTAAATTGTAACTTTCATAACACACTTGACTTGTAAGGAATAAGTAAATAACTCTTTACAATGATAAATATACATTCACTAAGACCGAGGAGCGGGTAGACATTCTGTGTTCAACCCGGTTGGGAGTAAGTCTATTTCCTGCTAATGACCTTGGCCTCGTGATGCAATATCCTGCAACAGGAGGGTTTATACCCTTCCTGGATGCATTCACAATCCTTTCTTCTTGTTCGTAGGCAAAATATCTTCCCTACATCTTATATCAAATGGTTTAATGTTTCTACTTATATTTACAATCCTTTCTTCTCGTTCGTAGGCAAAATATCTTCCCTACATCTTATATCAAATGGTTTAATGTTTCTACTTATATTTACAATCTTTTCTTCTCGTTCGTAGGCAAAATATCTTCCCTACATCTTATATCAAATGGTTTAATGTTTCTACTTATATTTACAATCCTTTCTTCTCGTTCGTAGGCAAAATATCTTCCCTACATCTTATATCAAATGGTTTAATGTTTTTACTTATATTTACAATCCTTTCTTCTCGTTCGTAGGCAAAATATCTTCCCTACATCTTATATCAAATGGTTTAATGTTTCTACTTATATTTACAATCCTTTCTTCTCGTTCGTAGGCAAAATATCTTCCCTACATCTTATATCAAATGGTTTAATGTTTTTACTTATATTTACAATCCTTTCTTCTCGTTCGTAGGCAAAATATCTTCCCTACATCTTATATCAAATGGTTTAATGTTTTTACTTATATTTACAATCTTTTCTTCTCGTTCGTAGGCAAAATATCTTCCCTACATCTTATATCAAATGGTTTAATGTTTCTACTTATATTTACAATCCTTTCTTCTCGTTCGTAGGCAAAATATCTTCCCTACATCTTATATCAAATGGTTTAATGTTTCTACTTATATTTACAATCCTTTCTTCTCGTTCGTAGGCAAAATATCTTCCCTACATCTTATATCAAATGGTTTAATGTTTCTACTTATATTTACAATCCTTTCTTCTCGTTCGTAGGCAAAATATCTTCCCTACATCTTATATCAAATGGTTTAATGTTTCTACTTATATTTACAATCCTTTCTTCTCGTTCGTAGGCAAAATATCTTCCCTACATCTTATATCAAATGGTTTAATGTTTTTACTTATATTTACAATCCTTTCTTCTCGTTCGTAGGCAAAATATCTTCCCTACATCTTATATCAAATGGTTTAGTGTTTCTACTTATATTTACAATCCTTTCTTCTCGTTCGTAGGCAAAATATCTTCCCTACATCTTATATCAAATGGTTTAATGTTTTTACTTATATTTACAATCCTTTATTCTCGTTCTTAGGCAAAATATCTTCCCTACATCTTATATCAAATGGTTTAATGTTTTTACTTATATTTACAATCCTTTCTTCTCGTTCGTAGACAAAATATCTTCCCTACATCTTATATCAAATGGTTTAATGTTTCTACTTATATTTACAATCCTTTCTTCTCGTTCGTAGGCAAAATATCTTCCCTACATCTTATATCAAATGGTTTAATGTTTTTACTTATATTTACAATCCTTTCTTCTCGTTCCTAGGCAAAATATCTTCCCTACATCTTATATCAAATGGTTTAATGTTTCTACTTATATTTACAATCTTTTCTTCTCGTTCGTAGGCAAAATATCTTCCCTACATCTTATATCAAATGGTTTAATGTTTCTACTTATATTTACAATCCTTTCTTCTCGTTCGTAGGCAAAATATCTTCCCTACATCTTATATCAAATGGTTTAATGTTTCTACTTATATTTACAATCTTTTCTTCTCGTTCGTAGGCAAAATATCTTCCCTACATCTTATATCAAATGGTTTAATGTTTCTACTTATATTTACAATCTTTTCTTCTCGTTCGTAGGCAAAATATCTTCCCTACATCTTATATCAAATGGTTTAATGTTTCTACTTATATTTACAATCCTTTCTTCTCGTTCGTAGGCAAAATATCTTCCCTACATCTTATATCAAATGGTTTAATGTTTCTACTTATATTTACAATCCTTTCTTCTAGTTCGTAGGCAAAATATCTTCCCTACATCTTATATCAAATGGTTTAATGTTTTTACTTATATTTACAATCCTTTCTTCTCGTTCGTAGGCAAAATATCTTCCCTACATCTTATATCAAATGGTTTAATGTTTCTACTTATATTTACAATCCTTTCTTCTCGTTCGTAGGCAAAATATCTTCCCTACATCTTATATCAAATGGTTTAATGTTTCTACTTATATTTACAATCCTTTCTTCTCGTTCGTAGGCAAAATATCTTCCTACATCTTATATCAAATGGTTTAATGTTTTTACTTATATTTACAATCCTTTCTTCTCGTTCGTAGGCAAAATATCTTCCCTACATCTTATATCAAATGGTTTAATGTTTCTACTTATATTTACAATCTTTTCTTCTCGTTCGTAGGCAAAATATCTTCCCTACATCTTATATCAAATGGTTTAATGTTTCTACTTATATTTACAATCTTTTCTTCTCGTTCGTAGGCAAAATATCTTCCCTACATCTTATATCAAATGGTTTAATGTTTCTACTTATATTTACAATCCTTTCTTCTCGTTCGTAGGCAAAATATCTTCCCTACATCTTATATCAAATGGTTTAATGTTTTTACTTATATTTACAATCCTTTCTTCTCGTTCGTAGGCAAAATATCTTCCCTACATCTTATATCAAATGGTTTAATGTTTCTACTTATATTTACAATCCTTTCTTCTCGTTCGTAGGCAAAATATCTTCCCTACATCTTATATCAAATGGTTTAATGTTTCTACTTATATTTACAATCCTTTCTTCTCGTTCGTAGGCAAAATATCTTTCCTACATCTTATATCAAATGGTTTAATGTTTCTACTTATATTTACAATCCTTTCTTCTCGTTCGTAGGCAAAATATCTTCCCTACATCTTATATCAAATGGTTTAATGTTTCTACTTATATTTACAATCTTTTCCTCTCGTTCGTAGACAAAATATCTTTCCTACATCTTATATCAAATGGTTTAATGTTTCTACTTATATTTACAATCCTTTCTTCTCGTTCGTAGGCAAAATATCTTTCCTACATCTTATATCAAATGGTTTAATGTTTCTACTTATATTTACAATCCTTTCTTCTCGTTCGTAGGCAAAATATCTTCCCTACATCTTATATCAAATGGTTTAATGATTCTACTTATATTTACAATCCTTTCTTCTCGTTCGTAGGCAAAATATCTTCCCTACATCTTATATCAAATGGTTTAATGTTTCTACTTATATTTACAATCCTTTCTTCTCGTTCGTAGGCAAAATATCTTCCCTACATCTTATATCAAATGGTTTAATGTTTCTACTTATATTTACAATCCTTTCTTCTCGTTCGTAGGCAAAATATCTTCCCTACATCTTATATCAAATGGTTTAATGTTTCTACTTATATTTACAATCCTTTCTTCTCGTTCGTAGGCAAAATATCTTCCCTACATCTTATATCAAATGGTTTAATGTTTCTACTTATATTTACAATCCTTTCTTCTCGTTCGTAGACAAAATATCTTCCCTACATCTTATATCAAATGGTTTAATGTTTCTACTTATATTTACAATCCTTTCTTCTCGTTCGTAGGCAAAATATCTTCCCTACATCTTATATCAAATGGTTTAATGTTTCTACTTATATTTACAATCCTTTCTTCTCGTTCGTAGGCAAAATATCTTCCCTACATCTTATATCAAATGGTTTAATGTTTCTACTTATATTTACAATCCTTTCTTCTCGTTCGTAGGCAAAATATCTTCCCTACATCTTATATCAAATGGTTTAATGTTTCTACTTATATTTACAATCCTTTCTTCTCGTTCGTAGGCAAAATATCTTCCCTACATCTTATATCAAATGGTTTAATGTTTCTACTTATATTTACAATCCTTTCTTCTCGTTCGTAGACAAAATATCTTCCCTACATCTTATATCAAATGGTTTAATGTTTCTACTTATATTTACAATCCTTTCTTCTCGTTCGTAGACAAAATATCTTCCCTACATCTTATATCAAATGGTTTAATGTTTCTACTTATATTTACAATCCTTTCTTCTCGTTCGTAGGCAAAATATCTTCCCTACATCTTATATCAAATGGTTTAATGTTTTTACTTATATTTACAATCTTTTCCTCTCGTTCGTAGGCAAAATATCTTCCCTACATCTTATATCAAATGGTTTAATGTTTCTACTCATATTTACAATCCTTTCTTCTCGTTCGTAGGCAAAATATCTTCCCTACATCTTATATCAAATGGTTTAATGTTTCTACTTATATTTACAATCCTTTCTTCTCGTTCGTAGGCAAAATATCTTCCCTACATCTTATATCAAATGGTTTAATGTTTCTACTCATATTTACAATCCTTTCTTCTCGTTCGTAGGCAAAATATCTTCCCTACATCTTATATCAAATGGTTTAATGTTTCTACTTATATTTACAATCCTTTCTTCTCGTTCGTAGGCAAAATATCTTCCCTACATCTTATATCAAATGGTTTAATGTTTCTACTTATATTTATAATCTTTTCTTAACTTTTGTAGACAATAATAACTATAGTAGCGGAAAAGTGGAGAAAAAATTAGAAAAATTTTAATTAATTTTTAAAAAATTTAATTACATTCAGTTGAATTTGATTTTATTAAAATGGTATTTTACTTATTTAAACATAACTCGCACTGCTATGAATGAAGATTGCTTAAAACGTTTAAAGGAAAATTTCTCTAGCCTTACACACACATAAATTCTGAGTCCCGATATTTCGAGTTTCCTTTAAATTTAAATCGACCCTATTTCTATTTCAGCCTGTTTTATCTATTTGAAAGAAAATGAGGAACCGGGCGTCCGAGAAATGTTTATAGCCACACGGTAAGCAAAGGAAATGAGTCGGGCTTCCAAGAAGTGTTCATATTATTACAGTATGCAAAAGGAAATAAGTCAGGCTTCCAAAAAATTTTCATATAAAAAACTATAAATTAATTTTGTGCATTCTTACATAGTACTGTATTAGGGTTTATTAAAACTCCTATTTTTTCTAATGTGAACTTATTTCCGTGTAATCCGAGAAGGTCTCGAGTCTCATCTGCCTCGAGTTATCGAGACTCTACTGTATTTATATATATATATATATATATATATATATATATATATATATACATATATATATATTAAATATGGTGATATGTTATCTTGTAATGTAGTTGAAAATTTTTCAAGAATAAGAATAATTTTAGATATATATATATATATATATATATATATATATATATATATATATATATATATATCGTTCAAATTTTCAATCGTTAATAAAATACATTTTATTCATCCACTCGAAATGAAATACATTTTTTTAAACTTATAGTGTATTGTGTGTTGTATGTTCCTTGATCTTAATACATTTTCCAAATATTATTTCATTAAATTAAATTTAATTAATTGTAGTTATATATGGAAGGGAAAAACTTTTCACAACAGGGCATTGATAAGCAATACAGTTGTTTCGTGCCATTTGGCTTCAAATAAGTGATAACATATGATTTCATAAAACAGCTGATTTTATGTTATAAGTTATGTAGTAGAACAGCTGTTTAAAGGCATAGGTTATGTTACTTTATTTATAATAATTGTAATTATCTAATAAAAAGTAACTGAAATTTTAAACTGTAACAAATAGGTAATTTTTACAGACATTCTTAGATGCTACATACTATTCTTTAGAACTGGAGCCCAAACACTTCGTATTAATGTCGCTCCTATGAAGATAGCTATCAGTAAATATCGATTTCTTATACTTATTAAATCACATTAAATATCTATTTAAGTACTTGCGTATCTAGTGTTTGGCGTGTATTTCCAAAGAATAATACGTTGAAACCAAAAACTTCGATTACCATTACCTAGAAGATGTTGTTTAAACAAATGATAGTAGTGTAGACCGAGGCTTAGTAGGTGACTTGAAAGCCCATCAGCGGCAGTTAGAGGGGTCAGCTCGTGAGTGTGTGCACGTCGATATGCGAGAGTCGCTTACTGCAACGGTGCGCTTTCCTAAGAATACAACAGTTACCTAGAAGTTGTTGTTTAAACAAATAATAGTTGTGTAGACCAAGGCTTAGTAGGTGACTTGAAAGCCCATCGGCGGCAGTTAGAGAGGTCAGCTCGTGAGTGTGTGCACGTCGATATGCGAGAGTCGCTTACTGCAACGGTGCGCTTACTTAAGAATACAACAGTTGCCTAGAAATAATTGTTAAAAAATTATAGTTGTGTAGACCAAGTCTTAGTAGGTGACTTGATAAAGCATCGGCGGCAGTTAGAGAGGTCAGCTCGTGAGTGTGTGCACGTCGATATGCGAGAGTCGCTTACTGCAACGGTGCGCTTACTTAAGAATACAACAGTTACCTAGAAATAATTGTTAGAAAATTATAGTTGTGTAGACCAAGTCTTAGTAGGTGACTTGATAAAGCATCGGCGGCAGTTAGAGAGGTCAGCTCGTGAGTGTGTGCACGTCGATATGCGAGAGTCGCTTACTGCAACGGTGCGCTTTCCTAAGAATACAACAGTTACCTAGAAATAATTGTTAAAAAATTATAGTTGTGTAGACCAAGGCTTAGTAGGTGACTTGAAAGACCATCAGCGGCAGTTAGAGGGGTCAGCTCGTGAGTGTGTGCACGTCGATATGCGAGAGTCGCTTACATCAACGGTGCGCTTACCTAAGAATACAAAAGTTACCTAGAAATAATTGTTTAAAAAATTCTAGTTGTGTAGACCAAGGCTTAGTAGGTGACTTGAAAAACCATCAGCGGCAGATAGAGAAGTCAGCTCGTGAGTGTGTGCACGTCGATATGCGAGAGTCGCTTACTTCAACGGTGCGCTTACCTAAGAATACAACAGTTACCTAGAAATAATTGTTTAAAAAATTCTAGTTGTGTAGACCAAGGCTTAGTAGGTGACTTGAAAAACCATCAGCGGCAGTTAGAGAAGTCAGCTCGTGAGTGTGTGCACGTCGATATGCGAGAGTCGCTTACTTCATCGGTGCGCTTACCTAAGAATACAACAGTTACCCAGAAATAATTGTTTAAAAAATTCTAGTTGTGTAGATCAAGGCTTAGTAGGTGACTTGAAAAACCATCAGCGGCAGTTAGAGAAGTCAGCTCGTGAGTGTGTGCACGTCGATATGCGAGAGTCGCTTACTTCAACGGTGCGCTTACCTAAGAATACAACAGTTACCTAGAAATAATTGTTTAAAAAATTCTAGTTGTGTAGACCAAGGCTTAGTAGGTGACTTGAAAAACCATCAGCGGCAGTTAGAGAAGTCAGCTCGTGAGTGTGTGCACGTCGATATGCGAGAGTCGCTTACTTCAACGGTGCGCTTACCTAAGAATACAACAGTTACCTAGAAATAATTGTTTAAAAAATTCTAGTTGTGTAGACCAAGGCTTAGTAGGTGACTTGAAAAACCATCAGCGGCAGTTAGAGAAGTCAGCTCGTGAGTGTGTGCACGTCGATATGCGAGAGTCGCTTACTTCAATGGTGCGTTTTCGAGTTTGGATAAAATGTAGCTTCCTTTTCTTTGTTAGTCTTTTCAATTTTTGTAAAGAAATAACTTTTAAAATATCCTTGCTTTGACCTCATAATAAAAACTGAAAAAGAAAAAATTAAAGCATTTTTTATACATTACTTTGATATTACCTTCTAATTATAACGACCCTGTGTAGAATAAATTCTGTTTTACAAATATTTTGGTTTTTAGGTTTTGTATTGTAGTGGCCTCTTTTATAAATGTTTGCATTTAGTGCATCATCTTCCACAAATGAATAATTGTATATAAATGTTTTCTCTCTTCTAAATTAAAACTTAGCGCTTGCGTCATGAGGCTTCGGCGTTTGTCAACGCTAACACAGTTTCATTTCTTACACTATTGTTAACCAGAAATGTACAATAAAGCAGGGATTCATTGCTATTACAGTTTTATTAATCCGGCGTGTGCGATTCTGTTGAATTCGCATTCAAAGAATGCGTACTAATGGTATAACCGTTGCGAATTCATCGCGTGGAATTGTGCATGTTTGGCTTTTATAGAGCTACCTCCACCTAATCTCCCTGGTTTGATTCCAGTGAAAATAGTTTAAGGCTTGTAGATTTTAGCTCCTATAACGTGTTGTACGAAAGTATTGTCGTTTTTACGAATTTCTACCGCTCGTGCGAAATAAAATAGTCTCTACTTTCTTTTATTGTTCGAACGCCATTGTGTACCCGGCATAACGCGAGTTAGTCGGTTGAACATATTTTATTAAAAATATGCCCTAATAAATTTCATTATTATACTTCGGAAATAAAATTTCAGGTGGCTTAAGGCGAAAAAATTAAGAAAATAAATTAACATTATATTCCATTCGCACTTAACAACTTTGATATTTTCTTCGCGCGCGCGCTTTGTGTGTGTGTGTGTGTGTGTGTGTGTGTTGTGATATTTGAAATCTCCATTTCCTGTTACTCTGATTTTCTCATCTATATAAGGGCATTTCTAGTCTATTTAGGCGCTCTTTAGAAAGTTTTTCTTCTTAAACAAACTGCCATGCCAAACGAGGCTGCGCACACCTTACGTAAGTCAAATGAACATTACAGATGTTTTTTGATGAATTTTAAATAACCTTATAAAAGTCTTTAAAAGTTTAATTTTCCATCCTATTCAAAATATGTAAAACTCGTACTTGAATCGTGTGTTTTGTGTAAAAAGGTTAGAAAAAAGAAAGATAGAGAAAATAAAAACCAGTTTTTACTTGGAGCCTTTCGGCTCGTATCTTCAAGCCCTAAAGAAACACATAGATTGATGCGCATTGGGAAATCTACTATCAAGCATATTGAACCCACGAATCTGATCTCAGACTCGTGGCTCCCGCCTGGGGGACTAGAGTAAGGCCCAAGACTCGCAGTACCAGTTTCCAAGTCTTTTGACCTCGCTATAAGGCCGCCTCTAGGACATATAAACTCCAACTAAGCACTACGGTTACGACGGCTTTTCCAGAACTCAGGAACTCGACAGAATCTTCTGAACTGCCGTGTTTTCCTCACCCTCAATACCCCTCTGATTAGTTCGGTCCAGGTAAGGGAATCGGACCTTTATCCACTATCAGTTGTCCTTAAGGGCTGGACCCGCAGTCTCGGGACTTGGTTTTGGACGGGCATAATCCCATTCCGTTAGGCCTAGAGAGAACAAAACTCACACTAAGAACGCAATATAACACGAAATATTTGCAGAGATAACACCTGCTCCATCCGCTAAACAACCCTCTAGAAGAAAATATCCCTCGAAAAATATCACAAATCTAGAGTTTTTTCCTCTATCCCGGAAAGGATCAGGCGCATGTAAAAACAGTTCTCGCTTCAAAAAGCTAACACCAAAATACAACCTTTTGTTCCGAAAACTTAGCTCATACGCTATGTTAGGCGACAGTCACAACTAAAACGCGTTAAAACACAAACATATTTCTAGTGCATTGGGAACGAAACTTGAATGAATTAAGCAAAACCTTTACATATCTTTGAGGTAAATTCCTTGCACCAAGCGAATCCTCTAGCTCTGTAGATAGCACTACACGAATTACTTGAAGTGGCAGTTATTTCTTTTAAACTCTTAAACACTTGAAAATTGTCTGTATAAAGAAATAAATAGAATGAGATGGTTGATGTACGTAACAAACATGGTGACCGTGACATTCTCTTTGGATTTTTTTTAATTATAAAAAATTAATTGTCACTTTTAAATAAAGAACGCCTGACCTGATAAGTCAATTGACAATACCCAGACTGTGAGTCATGGGACTTATCTAACACAGCTTATTGATTCAATGGCCCTCTCCCTTCCTGCTTCATTAATTGCCTCTTACAAGGGGCTGCGCTTCAACAAGCAGATAATACATCACTCGAGAAGAAAACTCTGAGATATGCGCGAAGAGTTGTTCTTGGCGGGCTTTAGCACTTAATATTGCCAGTTTAAAATATACTTCTTTTCCATCTATTATTATTATATTTCTGTAGCTAGAATTCCGATTTCCTATTTTTAATTATGTTTTCTAATTTTTCAGGGATTTTTCACTTTCGTCATGGCTGAGAAACACAGCATTTCAGACGATACGAGCGAAGGACAGAGTAAAAGAGTTTGTGTAGATACTGAAGGAAACATATCGACAAATTTCAATGACAGATTAGACTTAGAAGAGAATTCTCCGTTTGAAGGGAATGGTGAAAAAAATGGTCAAAATGAAGAATTGAATGAGGAGCCGATATTGCTAAGCAATCCTTGTTTAGGTTCGTTTGATGTGTTGGATGAATTAAGCGAAGCAGGAAGTGATGAAGGGGAAGAAGAGGATAATTCAAGTGATTACGATACAGATAGTAGCGCTCTTCCTGAAGAAGAAATTGAGGCTATGCTTGAAGCGCCGCTACCTGCTAAGTTTCAAGGAGTCAGAAGAGTAAAAGATAAAAAACAAAATGAAGAAAAAGATGGAAATGAAGAGAACGAACCGCCGGTTACAAAAACCATAGAAAAGGTACTTTTGGAAGAAATAGGGCATAACCATTTTGAACTGTTACCGGAGGGTTGGATCCAAGTAATACACGGTAGCGGCATGCCGGTGTATCTCCACAAACAAAGTCGAGTCTGCACAATGGCGCGACCTTATTATCTTGGACCGGGGAGTAGTAGGAAACATAAAATTCCATTGAGTGGTATTCCTTGTTTACAGTATAAACGAGCTCTGGAAGTGGAGAAAAAACTGGAAGAAGAAAGAAAGAAGAAGGCGGAAGAATGCAAACTCAAAGGCGAATTTCTTATCCCGACAGCAAGAGTTGAAACGGCGGAAGAAAACGAGGCGATGCAGTCTTTAGAAGCTACAGACCTTCGCGAGTACTGTAAAAAGGTGTTTAACTTCAAAACCATCACCACGATCCCGTTTCAGTCATGGAAAGAACGTAGGAAACACGGCAAACTTAAGAAACAAGAAAGGAAGAGAGAACGTCCCACTTTGCCAAATGGTACCAAATTGTTAAAATTTCCTATACAGAACCCAGATGGATCAAATTCTCGTTCGAAGGGTGAATGGATCATTAACCCAAATGGAAAAAGTTATGTTTGCATTTTGCATGAATATGTTCAGAATGCTCTGAAAAAGCAACCGACGTACGAATTTAAAGAGCTGGAAAATCCAGCCACCCCTTATTCGGCGACTGTTTTTATTGGTGACATAAAGTACAGCACAGCAACCGGGACGAGTAAGAAACAAGCTAAGGTCGAAGCAGCCAAAACGGCCTTGGAAGTGTTGATTCCTGAAATGAGAGAGAAGATCGAACGCGACACCAAAGTCGGGATGAAGTCCGGTATTACCAAGCGCTCGTCATTGTCGGACATGTCGATATTTGATCAGATCCGGATCCAAGATCCAAGGGTTGCTGAGTTTTGCACGAAAACGACAGAACCTCCGCCGTATGCAATTTTAATGACCTGTCTGCAGAGGAACATCGGTCTTGGCGATGTGCACATAAATTACGAAATGAATTCATCAAAGAAAAAGCAAATTGAATTTACAATGATTGTAGGGAAACATACTGCAAAGGTGTCTTGCAAGAATAAGCGCGATGGCAAACAGAGAGCTGCACAAGCCATACTGCAAGCCTTGCATCCCAACATTAAAACTTGGGGTTCACTGTTGCGGCTGTATGGAAACCAGTCGGTTAAGAACGTAAAGGAGAAGAAGCAAGAGGAACAAGAGATTACAACTCTGCAAAGTAAGGCCGCGTTGAACCAGCCTAACTGGGCTATTTTAACAAAACTGAGAGAAGAAATGGAGAAACTCAGCGCAAAGCGAGAATCAATGCAGGCGAAGGGCAGGTTTATTCCCCCTTCTAATATAATTCTACCCTCGCTTTCGTCTACTGATCTGGATAAAGTCAACTTGAAGTAAATGTAGTAGATATAGTCATCTGTCACAGTATTTGCATAATGTTAACTTTCAATGTCTGTAGTTAAATCGGTGTTATAATCAAGTTATTTATGGTATCTCCAATATATTGCCATTTGGTGTCATATTAGCAATTAGTTGTTAAGAGCTGTAATAGTTTTACTGTATTTGGTAAATTATTATACTAATTTACTGATTAATATTAGAAACTTTAAATTTGTGCATGTACCAGGGAATTTCTAACTTGTATTTAGTCTGTGTGGTATTTATAGTCTGTATGATCTAACCTGCCTTGTGGACCAAAGCTGGCCCGAACGTGCCTCATCACTTGCACTGTTTCCTTAATGAGTTACCCACTAGCATCAACACTGAGTAAATTAACTTTCTTAGCCTAGTCATTATTTTAATCGAATATTTGAAAGTACGTAAAAATATAAGGAAACTACACCAAACGCGACATTTTTATAAATTTATAATTGTTACCGCTCATAAACAGGTCACAATTAATTTACGATATAATGTGTTTGGTATCGTTCTTATATTTTTACGTACTTTTCAAATATTCAGGTCCAACCTGTCGTATATCGAGACTAGCCCGCACGTGCCTCATCACTTGCACTGTATCCTTAATGAGTCACCTACTAGCATCTCTTAGTAAATTAACTTTCTTAACCTGATTATTATTATTATCAAATATTTGAAAGCATGTAAGAATATATGGAAACGATACCAGACGCGACATAATTTTATAAATATAAGATTGTTACCGCACATAAATAGGTCACGCTTGATTTACCAAATAATGTCGTGTTTGGTATCATTCTTATATTTTTACGTATTTTTCAAATATTCAGTAAAAATTTGGAAATTAGAGAGTTATTTAACGAGCATGGCAGTAAGTGACTCACTAAAAAATCAGCTGTGGGCGCATGCAAGTGATAAAGCACGTCCGAGCCAGCCCGGGTCTACAAGACAGGTTACATCATACAGACTATATATATCATAACGATTTGAGAATTGAAGAAACTTCCTGTATAGAGTAATAGGAGAATATTCGTCTAACGTTATTGTAGTATGTGTTGTTTAACTTAAAAGTAGTACTTAGTGATAATGAAAACCAAAGTGTATGTTTATGTCTAAAATAATAACGTTTTATTAATATAATGCGTTACTCGTAATTATAAAATGAGTACGATTATATGTGGCATTATTTATCTTGTCGTTGCCTCCCTTTATTGTAGTATGTGTTGTTTAACTTAAAAGTAGTACTTAGTGATAATGAAAACCAAAGTGTATGTTTAATGTCTAAAATAATAACGTTTTATTAATATAATGCGTTACTCGTAATTATAAAATGAGTACGATTACATGTGGCTCCATTATTTATCTTGTCGTTGCCTCCGATGTGTTGTCATGTAGTTTATTAGTCTCTATAGTCGTAAGCATGAAGAAAGGAACGTTTTCCTACCTTGCCATAAAACTAGGATCAAACTATTCATATGATTAGAAAATCACTTCCGTAAAAACAAATTTGCAAAAAAGAGCTTAACATCTTTGAGGTAAAAATTTACTCTCGTCTGACACTTTTTGTCCTTGAGACAAAGCATTTATTTCTTATATGAACAAGATATTCGAATAAATAAAACCTCTTAAATACATAAACTTGTTTTTTAAATTCTGATGTACATTTCGATTGCAAAGCAATCATCTTCAGAGGAAATTACTACAAGACTACATTTAGTAGTGCAATTAGTCGTGTAGTAAATTTCTTCTGAAGATGATTACTTTGCAGTCGAAATGTACATGAGAATTTTAATAAAATGTTTATGTAGTTAAGACGTTTTATTTATTTATAGTAACAAAGTACACAATGATTGCTACAAGTTATTAGGGTATTCGAAAATTGCGTTAAAATTATCAGAAAGCTATCAAGGCGCTAAAACAGAATCTTTAAACGTAAAATTGTTTTCTTTCCTTAGAGGTTGCTTGGAGGATATGTTTAAAGAGTTTTCAAAAAGTATTTTTTATATTCAGAAATATATATTTTAATCTATCACGGCGCTAAAACAAAATCTGTAAACGTAAAACTGTCTTTTCCCCTTAAAGGTTGTTTGGAGGATATGTTTAAAGAGTTTTCAAAAAGTATTTTTTATATTCAGAAATATATATTTTAATCTATCACGGCGCTAAAACAAAATCTGTAAACGTAAAACTGTCTGTTCCCCTTAAAGGTTGTTTGGAGGATATGTTTAAAGAGTTTTCAAAAAGTATTTTTTATATTCAGAAATATATATTTTAATCTATCACGGCGCTAAAACAAAATCTGTAAACGTAAAACTGTCTGTTCCCCTTAAAGGTTGTTTGGAGGATATGTTTAAAGAGTTTTCAAAAAGTATTTTTTATATTCAGAAATATATATTTTAATACATTGAGGCATAAAGTTTGAGATATATACATTTTATATATTTACGTATATGTACGTTTTATGTACATCTATTATTACTTGTAGCTGTGTTGTATTTTCTGTATTATAATTAAGTTTTAAAGTGTTCCATATATTTATTACTCTTAGGTTATGTCAACTTTTGTACTGTATATTATTGAGTTGACGAGTTTTTTAAAAATATATTATTGCAATATATTTAATATAATTGTAATGAATAAGATATTTGTATTCCAATTTTTAAGTAAAATCTCTTTTAGGCGCGTATGGTAATTTTAAGTGAATCTTTTTTAGACATGTATGATTATTTATAAGTAAAATCTTCTTTAGGAGCGTATGGCAATTTTTAAGTGAAATCTTCTTTGGATGTGTATGGGAATTTTCAAGAGAAATCATTTTTAGGTGTGTATGGAAATTTTCAAGTGAACTCTTATTTAGGGCGACGTATGACTATTTTTATTTAAAATCGTCTCTAGGCGCGTATGGCAATTTTTAAGTGAAATCTTCTTTAGGCATGTATGGCAATTTTAACTGAAATGTTATTTAGGAGCGTATGGCAATTTTTAAGTGAAATCTTCTTTAGGCATGTAAGGCAATTTCAACTGAAATGTTATTTAGGCGCGTATTACAATTTTTAAGGGAAATATTATTCAGACGCGTAAGGCAATTTTCAAGTGATATCTACTTTAGACGTGTAGGACAATTTTTAAGTAAAATCTTTATAGGCGAGTATGGTAATTTTTAAGTGAAATCTTATTTAGGGTGGCGTATGACAATGTTTTAGTAAAATCTTTAGACGTGTAGGGCAATTCTTAAGTGAAATCTTCTTTGGGCGTGTATGGGAATTTTCAAGTTGAATCTTCTTTAGACACGTTTGAGAATTTTTAAGAAGTCCAATTAATTTCTTTAAATGAAATTTTATTTAGAAAATTTTAGAACGTCTGCATTTTAACTCGTTTTTGTGTCGGCCAGCCACAAGACTGACACATTTTTTGGGTGTAATTATAGCCAATTGAATTACCCATCAGTGATATAATTACATTTATGACTGACGTACATAAAATGGCCCTAAACACGGACTTTAAAATGCACCCGTTAATTACTATATTGACCTTAAAATTAAGGTTTCCTTGTCTTCCAGGCGTGCCAAGGCGGTTAAAAAGTAAGGTTTCTATTTTTATTGAAAAATCAAATATGTTTTTCAAGAAATTATTATTACTCGAGTCCTAATTGGTGATTTTTTTAATTTACCATCCCTTTTAGATTTTATAATGATGAACTTATTTTATTGAAACCATTTCAGAGTTTCCCCAAGGATTTGTCTGTGCGTTGATAAAATATTTCCATAGTTATTTCTTTACGTTCGACACCAAAATAAAGAATTAGATTTTATTTTAGTTTTTAAGTTTATTAAATGTATTATTTTTCCTATTACTGTAAGTTTAGTATTTAAAAGTAAAATAAATGTTCACTTTAAAAACATTTTATTGTAACAATTTATTTTTTTATCTCTCGTTATCTTAAGTATTTTATAAAAATAATTAAGACATCATATTTTTTACTGCACCTAGATTAGTCACGGTGTCTGATGATGTCATTTGCAGACACTGATCGTCTCCTTAGGTTTAAACGCTTTTATGATAAAAAATAATTTATACTCTGATATATTGTTATATAAGTTCAGGGCTTAATGAACTTCGCAATAATATAACAACTAGTTTTTAATTAATTTATTCCTTTTATCATTAACGTTTCGGCCAATCACATTGTCTTTTGGGCATTTTCAACAGATACATTGTCAGTTTATTTTGTGCTCCATAAGATAATATGAATGGCAAAAAATAATAAAGGAGTAAATTAAATAAATACTAGTTATATAGTCTTGTACAGTTCATTAGAGTCGTGAACTTAAAATAAAACGCTTTTGTCTTATTTGTTTAAAATTTACTTGTCATTATATTACTAGGTTTCAGCTTATATTTCCCGAAAATCATGGACAGCAAAAACAATCAATCATGGACTAGAGTAACAATCACCTTAAAAGCATTGTTGTGGCTTCTATAATTTACTTATCTCAAAATATTTTTAGCGACTCGTCTATAACGGGAAGAAGGGCATAAGCCGTTACTGAATTCGCACCTCGTACTACATATGTACTCTATGTCCCCGATAGAGAGCTATACGACTCCATGTGTTCTCCATGATTCTGCCAAATCTAGATAGTTCAATTTTATGACTCAACCTGAGTTTTGCAATCTTTCTACGTACTTCATTTAGCGATAATGCTTGAAGCACTGTTTGTTAGTTGTCGCTTATTGCCTACTGTCGAAGTTTCCTCTAGAGGGAACTTCTATGATTCAGGTTATTCTAAACACCAGAATAATAATATTGCTTAGAAATAATGGCTATAATATTACTTAGAATAGTTATGATTTTAAGAAAACTATCATTGTTAAAGCAAGATTTGATGTGCCGTTTCTCTAAATGGAAGGAATTCGTATACTGTCTTGTCGTTCTATAATCGCTGTACTATTTGCCCTATTACAGTACAGGATTTATCTGGAACTAATTACAGTCAAGCAAGTACAGATTGATCGACAGTAGATTCGTCCACCATTTTGTCAAGTATATGGTGTTAAGTTGAAGAAAAACTTGATGGAACAAAGCCTTCAACTTTGCCAATTATGTGGAGCTGTCATTGCAGTTGAGCATGTAGAGGGTAATGGTGTTGAGTTGAACAACAATCGAATGAGATACCTAGATAGGCTTATACCACGTGTTCCTTTGATGTGGAGCTGTCATTGCAGTTGAGCATGTAGAGGGTAATGGTGTTGAGTTGAACAACAATCGAATGAGATACGTAGATAGGCCTATACCAGATGGTCCCTTGATGTAGAACTGTCATTGCAGTTGAGCATGTAGAGGGTAATGGTGTTGAGTTGAACAACAATCGAATGAGATACCTAGATAGGCTTATACCACGTGTTCCTTTGATGTGGAGCTGTCATTGCAGTTGAGCATGTAGAGAGTAATGTTGTTAAGTTGAACAACAATCGAATGAGATACGTAGATAGGCCTATACCACATGGTCCCTGGATGTGGAGCTGTCATTACAGTTGAGCATGCAGAGGGTAATGTTGTTGAGTTGAACAACAATCGAATGAGATACCTAGATAGGCTTATACCACGTGTTCCTTTGATGTGGAGCTGTCATTACAGTTGAGCATGTAGAGGGTAATGTTGTTAAGTTGAACAACAATCGAATGAGATACCTAGATAGGCTTATACCACGTGTTCCTTTGATGTGGAGCTGTCATTGCAGTTGAGCATGTAGAGGGTAATGTTGTTAAGTTGAACAACAATCGAATGAGATACGTAGATAGGCCTATACCACATGGTCCCTGGATGTGGAGCTGTCATTACAGTTGAGCATGTAGAGGCTCATGGTGTTGAGTTGAACAACAATCGAATGAGATACGTAGATAAGCCTATACCACAAGGTCCCTGATGTGGAGCTGTCATTACAGTTGAGCATGAAGAAGTTCATGGTATTAAGTTGAACAACAATCGAATGAGATACGTAGATATGCCACATTGTCCCTTGATGTGGAGCGGTCTTTACAGTAGAGCTTGAGTTGAACAACATTTTAAGAGATTCTAAATAACACCTCGTCAGTTACATAGACCTATCATTACAGACAAGTGTGTACATATTTTTGGTGTTGGGTTAAATGGCAGTATTATGATCTTAAAGAAAGGATAAAGATTAGGTGGATAGATGATGCAATGAACATTTACTTGTTATTCCATTTGTATGCAATCTAATATATTTAAATAATGACATTTATCACAGTATTTTTATATTTTGTAAATATTTTCATGTTTTATACGTTTTTCATTATGTTGTATAGTTTTATTGCTGCTCTGTTTTATTTTCTGTATTTGTATTTTTTAATCTTTTACTTTTGCTTCTGTGTGATTTTTATTATTTTTTCAAATTTATTATATACTAAGCTAATTTGGCACAAAAATGTAATTGAATATTAGAAAGTGTAGAAAATATTGTCTTTGCATGTGTGAACTTAATGTAACCCTCAATAAAGATTATATCTGCAACTACCCAAGATTTTTGTCGCCTAATTTTATTTAACCTATAAGCAATCACTACCTGTGCGTAAAATATTGATCAAGCCTACGTTAATAACATGATGAAACATTGTAAACGCAAAGTAGCACAATATGAGCCTATACTTGCCAAGTAGCCAGAGGCATAACACACTGTGCATTCCAATGGGATGCCGCCATCTCTTGGAATATTAACTCGAATTCAACGATGAGAGCTGGGTGTTTATTTCTTTTTATGAGAGATTCGAAACACACTGCAACACGAACTGTCTAAATATTCATTGGATACAAGTGAACAGTTCTACGGGAATTTATGCAATGGAGTAAGAAGTAAAATGACTGCGTATGCTGTATTTATGTGTGACAAGTGTTACATATTTATGTCTCTCCAACAGCTGTTAAATTAGTGCATACATTTTAGGTTTTTAGGCCTGATATTTAAATGTTTTTACTTTACAGAAATTATTAAATACTGCAACGTTACCTTTCTTTATTCTTGAAAAATGTTTTTATACTGCAAGACCAATTAAAAACATGAGAATAACCAATTGTAATAAAGACAAAAGTAGAAGTAATTTTATGATATTAATTAACCATAAAAAAAACAGATTTCGTCTTGAGTTACAAAGAAAATTACAATAAACTGCACTTTTATAATTATTCAAGACATTAAATCTACAGAACCTGTTTGAGAATAAAAGCATATAATTTATGTCAGTCCTATGGAAAAAATAATATTTGTGATATGAAATAAATAAAATTTCGTTATTTTTTTTACTACAATTAAAATTGTTCCTTGGGGATTTCGTATAGGAAATAATTATTTTTTACTTTTTGTTCTTGATTTAAAAAATTAATTACAGCTCTTTTCCTCACAATTTTTATCACAAAAAAAGTTACTGGCCAAAGTATATAGGCCATTAACTTACCTCGATAACTGACAGTCATGTCCTATAAATATTACATTGTCATCATTTATGTTAAGTACTACCTTATTTATTTCATCATTTATGTTGCCTTGCTGGACAGCGTTTTTAACTTTTCATTTTGCTTGATATTTGGTTACAAAATTATGTCGAGAACTGGGGGGAGGCCTTACTTTGAATTAATAACATTAGTACATTAGTATATAATTTTACTAATTCGACATCTTATGTACATTTCAAAAGCTAATCAACAGTAATCACATGGCTGTTTCTGAAGCTGTATAAGAAAGGAAACTAGAAAGAGTAAAGAAGTGCGAGAAGCTTAGCACTCAGAGAGTTTGAAGAAAGTCAAGCCTGCCCTTCCCATCGGGGTTGGTACCATCCCTCCTTGGGAGGACGCTTTAGTATGTGCGTCAAAACCACCTATACTAGAAACAAAGCATAAAATATTACAAGCTAAATTTTCTTTAAAAGATGTAGGAGACAAAAAAGAAAGAAGGGAAACTATAAACAACAAATGAATAATTAAACAATATCTGGAAACTTCTATGGAGACTATTTTTTAATTTTTCCTACTAGCTCTCCATATATCTTACACAAATTTTCAATCGTTAATAAAATACGTTTTTATTCATCCAATCAAGTTCAATACGTTTTTTAAACCTATAGTGAAATACAATTGATGTTAATACTATTTTTTTCAAATATTTATTCAATAATTAAATTATAAAACTTTGGGGGGGTCTAGGTCGGATTCGAACTGAGTATCTTCATGTTCAAAGACTAGCTCTTTGGCACTAGGTTAGCTTTTCTCATAGCTAGAAATGTAATTTTCAAAGATATATATATATAAAGAAAATAAAATATAAATTAGCAAATTGAAACAAAAACTATTCAAAAATGAAATAATTACAACAAAAGCGGACAAAAGGAACGCTACAGTAATCATATCAAAAACAGAAGAATTCTTAAAATGCAACAATTGCATAGAATTAAACAAAGACCCCACTAAAAAATACCAAAACGAAATCATACAATTAGCAAAAAACAATGACAATTTATTCAGCCAAAAAACCCTTACCAATACACAATAGACAATCCAAAGCCCCCCAAAATGAACACCCTCATCAAAATACATAAAATCAACTATCCCATTAGACCCTTAATAAATTTTAAAAATTCACATGCCTATAAAATATCACAAATAATCGCCAATAGCCTAAAACACGAACTTAAATTGGAAAATAAATACACCATACAAAACTCAATTAAATTAACCGAAATTCTAAAAACAATAAACATAACCGAAAACACCAAATTTATATCATTTGATATCACAAACATGTACTCTAATATACCAATAAACGAAACTATCCAAATAATAAAAAAACAAATTGACTGACCTTAAAACCAACCCCAAATCACAAAATAACTAAAGACCATACTAAGCCAAAACTATTTCATATTTAATAATAAGATATATAAACAAATAGATGACTTGGCAATGGGATCACCCCTCTCAAGTATAATATCAGAAATTTACCTCCAAAACCTTGACAAATTAATCACACAAACCATAAAAACACACGACTGCAACGGACATTGGATACGATATGTTGACGATGGATTATACATCTCACAAAATTAAGCAATAAATAATAATATCATCCTAAATGAAATCCACAACTTACACCCTAACATAAAATTCGCCATAGAGGAAGAAATAAACAATAAAATAAACTATCTAAATACAAGTAACATTGACTACTCAATTTATAGGAAACCCACACAAACCATTAATACAATACCAAACCACTCTAACCATCCCCCACAAAATAAAATAGCTGCTTACAACTCAATCATATACAGAATGCTAAAACTACCTCTAAAAAATGAAAAAGCCAAAGAAAAACAAATAATGTATCAAATAGCCCAAAAAAATGTATACAATAAAAAAAACTATAGATAAGTTAGAATTTAAAATATTAAATAAATTAAAACAACCTAAAATCGAACTACAAACAACAACAAAATGGGCTACATTCACATATACAGGGTAGAACATAAAAGGAATAACTAAAACACTAAAAAATAATAATATTAACATAGCTTACAAAAACACAGGAACCATAATCACTAAAATAAACCAACCGGAAAAAATATGTCTCACACTTAATAACGGAATATACAAAATCAATGCCCAGACTGTAAATATACATAGGCATAACAAAAAAGAACTTAAATGACAGATATCAAGAACACCTCAATACATTCATCAAACCTGAAACTTATAACTCAAACTTAGCTACACACACTATCAAAAACAAACACACATTCCCCACATTAAAAAACGTACACCTAATACAAAAAGTACAAAAAAGCCTCTAAATGACAATCTGGAAACAACTACAAATTTATAAACATAAAAATAATACCATAAACGAACAAATACAAATAAAATAAAAAAACGATATATTATTCAACCTAAAAGACAAAAATTAACCCAAAAACAAACTTAAAAGACTCGCACAGTGCCGTGAATCGGAAAATAGAACATAACGGTACACCACACCTTGTCTCAACGGGAATTCCACACAGCACGCAGTCTACTACAACCCCCGGTCAGTGATGCCCGATGATGGAGATGCGACCAATCTTTGAAAGTTAACTCGCATAAATACCAAGTAAGATTCTTGTTTAAGTACATATAGTGAAAGTGATAAGTGAATTAAAGAAAACAGTGTTGCAAAGCTACAAATATATATATTTATGAATTTTTCTTTTGCCACCATCTGACTGTCGTCGAAACCTCCATTATACAGCCTTAAATTGTTGACATGGTTACCACACAATATCATAAATAATTCTCTAGGATTAAAAAAAATTGAAAAGAATAAAATATACAAACTGGATTAACGGTATCGAACTATGCTTCACAAACTGATAATGCGAAAGGAAAGCAAAAAGAAACTACAACACAATGCAAGCGGCGAAATAAACGTATAAATATGGGTTAAACGTATATATGTTTAACAAACAACAATAATAGTCCAACACCATGCATAGAATGGAAAATGGAAAATTACAAGGAAATTCATTTTCTATTTTGCCACTTAGTATTGTTATTCTGACATATATATATATATATATATATATATATATATATATATATATATATATATATATATATATATATATATATTATTTGTAATTATAAAATAAAAATAAACTAAAATAATAATTTTTTGACAAGTTGGAATAGATTTTAAAAAACATTTTTATATTACTTGTTACATTAGAATAAGTAGTTTAATGCTCAGGCCTGTGGATTAACTCTACTGTACGCCTTTCAGTACAGTTGAACGTGTTGTACTCATGACCTCTCGTAGATCTTCCCACATGGTCAACATTCAGTGGAGCCAGGTTCCTGAATAATGTGCAAATCTCAGATGCTTGAAGTGGACTTCGTGCAGATGCGCTGCAAGACATGACACGTAAACATTCAAATCACCCGCAGAGCTTCATGGGAGATAAAATACATCAATTAAATATAATGTGATTGATTTTGATAACGTTTATCATAAGCCGTGTTGAGGCAAAGGAAGTGGGTACGTATCTTCCGATACGAAGATTACCCATCGTTAAACTGTTACATTTAGGTAACTCTTACTAGCGTTCTTTTATTCTTCGTATTCCTTAGAAATAGAGCCTGAACACGAGGTTTTTGTCACTCATAAATATAACAGTTAGTAAATATCGATTCCCGAGATTTATAAAGTTACATGTCATAGCGACATCGTGCTTAACCTAGTTCCAAGGAATAATATGAGTTACCTAAAAATGTCAGTAAAAATTGCCTAATTGTTACAGAATAAAAATGTTTTAGTTTTATAGACCAAGGGCGAGTATAGATGACTCATGGAAAGCTATCGGGAGCAGGTATACTTTGATTTAGAGTAGAATAGGAATGGGTCTGTGGCAGGGTAAGGATGCGATGTTGTCAGATAGAACGCATTGACAGTCAACCCGCCACTTCCGGCGATTGAAATTGCAGAACGAAGCAAGCTACACCACTATTAAATCACTCCACCGCAGTTACAATGTCACTGAGCGAAGAACAAAAGTTTAACGTCGAATTGGCAACAAGGCTCACACACGCAGCAAGTTGTGAATTTCCTATTCGCTCAGACGGCTGTAATCCCCACTCCCTCTGGTCGATTTCACCTACGCTAAATCCTATTCTGTTTTAAATGAAACTATAGTAAGGTCAATGTGTATGAGTGTACATTCACTGCTGTCGAGTGTACAAGCTGTCGAGCTGCAAGGGGCGAAAACATAGTGATTTCTTTGTGATCCGATCGAAACACGCACTGTAAAGAAGAGAGTTCGACTACAGTTAGTTCTCTGAAGGTGTCCACTGGAATCTAACGCAGTCTCTAGTAGTAAAACACACGTCTAATCTCATTGTCCAGCTTACACTCTAAAGTGAAAATACGGTATGTGCTAAAATAAACAGTACTGAAACTGAATATTTTGTTATGCCTGGAACCTGCCTTTTCGTTCCAAATGGATCTAGCAAGATGGCGCATCCAGCCACACTGCCTTAGACAACATTCCTTTCCTTTAGGAAACATTTAGCCACTGCCTCATCTCCCTTAGAACAAACGTACCTTACCTAGCCCACTCCCCCATCTTACACCACCTAGCTCCTACGTCTTGTGAATGATGATTAAGAAGATTTTCCGTGATGGCCCACCAACCACCATCGTCCACCTACAGGAAAAATAACCATGAAACAACCCCTTTCCACAAAAATAATGCAAAACTTTCTGGAACGCTACGAGTGTTGCCACAAATTGAAGAGATGCCACATAGAACATGTTTATACCCGAGTCTAACCGATTTAGCTTCTTTTTACTTGTATGTATTTGTAAAACTATGTAAATAAAATAAAATATATATAAGTCAAAGGGCATGACTGACAGTTCAATTTCCATAGACTGTATACTTGTGGTTTTTGGACAACCCAAACAAATCCTCAAAACAGAATGTGGAAGAAACATTTTCAGATAAAGGCAATTTCACTTAACACTCTTTCTAACATTGCATTGGTAACTAACATCCGACAGTCACTGTTCTACCATCATAACAAACCCTGCGAATCATTAAACACAATGGAATCAGGAAAAATTCCAGTTGTTTTGGAACAACAACCCTGGCTTCGAATCCCAATAAAAACCAATCTTGAAATTCCTGGTTCACTCACAAAAGAAGATTCACCTCACCTACTAAAATCTGTCGCTATGGAATTGATAAACACCACATATAACAACTTTGTAAAAATCTACACAGATGGTTCCGTTGATAAAGAGAACCATAGGGGAGGTGCAGCTTTTCATTGTCCAGAATTAAACGAGGATTACTATGTGCCCTGCGATTCCTCTTCAAGTATGAATGCTGAATTGATGGCCTTAAATGCTGCTTTGGTTTTTAGCAATACTATGGATGCACAGAACATCTGCATTCTCACCGATTCCAGGTCGGCCCTTCAAGCCCTTCAAGTACAGCACACTACAGACTACCATTTTCGAACATCTGAAATAACTAAATTGTTAAAAAACTTAGAACAGAAAAATATTGTATTTCAATGGATCCCCAGTCATTGTGGTGTTCCTGGGAATGAGGAAGCTGACAGATCTGCCAAGGCGTCTTGCAACTTGTTTCCATCTCCTGAAAGTTGTTACTCCTTAACTAATTGCAAAGAGGCAGTTGATAAAGAATCTCACATCTGTTGGAGAAAGAAATGGAGAGAATGCAATACTGGGCGCGAATATTATTCATTACAAAAACAACCTAATGATCCAAAGATCTTCAAGTCATTATCACGTTCAGTGGCATCTTTTGCGGCACGAGCTCGTATGGGACACATTGTCACCAATACATATTTGAAAAGGTTTCATATTACTAACGACTCTATCTGTGGAGTGTGCAAGCAAGAAGAGGAAACATTAGAGCACATACTTTTGAAGTGTCCTGTAACAGCAGCAACAAGGAGTCCCTTGATAAAGCAACTAGGACGGGAATGTACCCTGGACAGAATCTTGAAAGAAAGTTGTTTCTGGCCATTGGCAGAGTGTGTGTATAGGAGACATCGAGCCATCGAGGCCAACCTTGGAAGCTCGTAATAAGAATCATTTAAATAAAATAAAATCTTACAACTGTTTCAATACTGTGTATTTTGGCGCATACCCTCACACACACACACACACACAAATATATATATATATATATATATATATATATATATATATATATATATATATATATATATATATACTGTATACATATATATATATATATATATATATATATATATATATATATATATTTTAAAACAACACAGGTTATTCAAATACAAGAATATTTATTATTTTATATCCAAAGCTTTTCGTTGGCAAACAGTACCAACATCATCAGGAATGAAAATTACAATTACATTTGATTGTAATTTTCATTCCTGATGATGTTGGTACTGTTTGCCAACGAAAAGCTTTGGATATAAAATAATAAATATTCTTGTATTTGAATAACCTGTGTTGTTTTAAATTATTAAACAAGAAAACGTATTTTATATTTATATATATATATTTCTGGTGGTTATATACTTATATGACTGGTTTCATTGAATTGTAAATTTAATAATTACTCTTGTATTTGTATTTTGCCTTATTTCTTTATCAATACACAAGAATACATATTGCGAATGATACATATTGGGATACACACACATATATATATATATATATATATATATATATATATATATATATATATATATATATATATATATATATATATATATATATATGTGTGTGTGTGTGTGTGTGGGGGGTGTATATATATATATAGCACTAACATCATAACCAAGACATTGTCATCTTGTTAATGACAATCGATTGGGTTTTTTCATTCTTATCCTAGGATTGCCCTACAACTTAGAATTCCACGTTTGGAATGTTTTCTGTAAATAGCTAATAAAAATGGCGTTAAAAATAATCAGTTTAAAAGTGTATGTTTGAATCTTTGTCCTTGACGTAAGGCTCTTAGAGACCTTAATAGTTTAAAAAAATGTTAATGTTTAATTTATAGCTATCGTTTCCTCATTAATGACTCTACTAATGTAGGGAAATTTACGATTTTTTATAGTACCATGCCCGCAGGAGGTGCGTCCTACCTTCACCTACTGAGGAATTTGGCTTTCCTCGGAGTGCCCTGGTCAAACACTACATCCTATGTTGTCATTTCTTGCTCATTCTGAGTAATCTTTATAATCCTGAAGATATATATGTCTTTTGATTTAATTTGTTATTATCTGTTTTCTATGTTTTGTGTTCAGTAAATGCATATATCTGTTTTCCTTCTAATGCTATCTTTTGTATATTCAATTCCTTCTATTAGTTCACACTCTCCCTATATATATATATATATATATATATATATATATATATATATATATATATATATATATATATATATATAGTTCAAATTTTCAATCGTTAATAAAATGCTTTTTATTTATCCACTCAAGTTCAAATAGGATTTTTAGTAGAAGACACTTTATGTTAATACAGTTTTTTTTCAAATAATAATTCAGCAATTACATTTAACGAATTAATTTTACTTTTATATGAGAGAACAACTTTTTACAAAAGGGGCAAGGTATGCAATATCGTTATTTCGTCTCATTTCGTTTAAATGAGTAATAACATATGTTTTCATAAAACAGCTGCTTTTATGTTATAGGTTATGTAGAACACCTGTTATGCGTTACGTTATTTTATTTATATTAATTGTAATTGTGTAATAAAAAGTAACTCGAATAATTCTTTTTACCTAAGTAGGAATTGACTTTAAACAATTTATTTATTTATATTACAGTACTTGTTTTTTGTTATTTATAATTCGTCGTAATGTTTTATTATTTGAGGATTCTGTTAGTTTTTATTTGTACTGTATTTCATTATATTTTTGTTTTGTTTTGCTAGTCATGTTTACTAATATGTTAATGTTTTGAAGATTTGTCTACAGTACTATTTCATTTATTTCTATTGTGTACATATCTTTTCCTATAATTTGACATCTTAGCATATTTTTGCTTTTGAAAACGTCCCACCGTTTCAAGACCTTTGTTTGTTAAATGTTTCCAAAAAAACATGTTTAATATCAAATTTTGTTGTTATTTTACAGATATTTTAGTTATTTTTAGGCCGCGGACATAGAGAAGGCAACTGGTGACGGCAACGCAACGTAAACTTGAGTTGCTATTAGAAAAGTTGCTAGTTGGCTTACAAGATTGTTCATATAAAGTTGCTAGTTTAGTTGTCAGTTATGTTGCCGTCAGAGGAAGATGGCGTCCTTGTCTATATTTTAAGAAAGATGGAGAAATAAATTTCAGCTGGAGAAAGATTTACAATAACATTTAGCTAAGGTTAATTGCTCATTTATTTATTTCATTTCATGTATAACTGCAAAACTTAAAATAAGATTACATTAAAAATTAAATAATAATTAGTTTTTAAACAAATCAAATTTTGTAGTTCAAGTGCCAGTTTTATATATCTTGAAAATAAAGTTGGTAATCATTTATATTGTCTTGAAGTTGTTAGATACACAAATCATGACCAGAACCAGGAATATTTTGTTTTTCTGACACACTATAGCAGTATAATAAAATACTATTCAAAGAAACAGAAACACAAAATATACAAATAAAAAAAAATTATTTAATTACGGTAGCACTCTTGAGAAACGCATACACAGCACAACAAATACTGCTGGCAACTGAGAAACTGAGCAACGAGTTTACAGCATGTCGTGATCGGAGCAACTCTAGTTTCTGTGTCACTCGCTAGTCGCGTTGCTATCACTTCGCTATGAGTATGTGCCTTCAACTATGTACGCTGTGAAAAAGCAACTCAAGTTTACGTTGCGTTGCCTGCACCAGTATTCTTCTGTATATCCGCGACCTTAATCAACCAATATGTCGTTTAAATAGTTTACGATATTTTTCTTTCCACGACAGTTTTACTTCCGGTTAGACAAGTACAACCGGAGCTTTGACCCTCCAAGTTATAGAGGAGTGATATTTCTTGAAAATATCTTCCGACTTTTTAATTCTATGTTGAATGTTGCATGTTTAACTAAAAGCTGACTCAGCTTAATTTATATCGCAGACAATGACTATTTCGCTCGTCAGTTCCTTTTTTACGTAATGCATAAGTAAATTTGCCACTTAAGCGTTTGTCTTCAGTTTAGCTATTTAGTTTTTCACTCATTTGTATCACATACCTTGCAAAATTTCTATGTTTCTCCTGTCCCTAAAGCGATGACGTCAACAAAGCTGTTCTTTGCTAAGCGGTCAGACAAATAGAATATTTCATACATTTAAAACAACCAGAGTTTTTTCGTTCATTCTGTTCAACTTGTTATTTCAGAAACTATGTAGATTTTTTATTCAACATCTGCCTTTGTGTTAAGGACATTTGTATTCGAAGAAACCAGCTGACGTCTGTATCAGTAAATACAGCTGTTCCCAGGCGTCAACGCAACTCATCGCTTCTAATGTACGCTCATTTATTAAAACTCATAGCGTTTTGCTTCGGATATCTTTTGCAGTAATTTTTAAAATATGTTATAAAGACTGTTTTTTCTCCTTTTGTTCTAAATTAATTGTTTCAAGGAAACACTTTTAAATGGGAACAGGTACAGGAAGACTTGAATGTTAGAGGCTTTTCTGACTCTCGAAAATGCTAATAAAGGGGCAAATCGGGACAAGTATAGTACAGACCTCGTAACCGTGCACTTGGCCATGAGAGATCGCACGAGAATTTTCGTGTACTACCACTTCTTAAAACATGTTACATATTCAGAATGTTATATACATCAACACACCCTGCATCCGAAATGTCTACACATATAGGAAGATATTTTGTTATTTCATACCTAAGCTAATTTATCATCGATTTTATCTTATATCGGCCGTTTTATGCAAGTCAGTGTTTTGAGAGTCTGTATTACATTTGTAGGAAAGTATTCATACTTCCTTCCATCTCACCTACTGCGATCTCTCAAGGCCAAGTGCACGGCTACGTCGTCCGCACTGTACAGGGAACTACAGAGTGCGCCAGTTAAACCTGCACTTTTGAAATAGCTGTTGAAACTCAACGACGTAGATTTAAAAATATAATTGATATAATCTTTGTCTACGTTAAAAAGCAATAAAAAAACAAGGGCAATGCTGTCTGTTTAAATCATAGCAACCGTTTAACATCTGCGTTGAACTGGTAAGAATTGCTATGCGAAGAAACCGGAGCGTAGCCAGGACGATGTATTGGGGAGTGGCATGTCTTTTGGATATTTTGAATATTTTTATCTCTAGAAATCATATTCTATGCTATTTTGGCATTTCAAATTACTCAATTGTTGGATCTTCGGGAATCTGTTTTGCTAAAACATACTAGACTATAAATTATATTTGGTAAAACTGCGCTATTTTAGTAATCTAATCACCAACAATCAAAAACTTCTATTCGAATAACAAACTTTAATTTTACTCAAAGAAAAGAATAATGAAATATAAATAAATCACATTTGCTTTATGAAAGCTGTAATTACAGTATTTATTCGTTTACACTGTTCTTTGTATAATTCTAAATATAAATTTAACACAAGTGGAGTAGAATAAATTTGTTTTATAAGTTAATATTTTTCAGTTAAAATTAATTGGTTTGGGGGGGACCCTTCTGGCTTCTTCACAGCCCCTGTGAAGAAGCCTCCGTAGATCAACGCCTCAACGGAATGCTGAGCTTAGAGTATCAGAGATGACTTAACGATTTCGAGGTTAGACTCGCGTCACCTCCAGTACAAAATGCAAGTTGTTCACGCTACAAACGACAACGGTTTTGCATCCCGACGACTTGATTGTGATAGGCTTTTGGAAATGTATAAAGAAAACGAAGGGCATGTCCACAACCTTTAAATAAGTGATGAGGTTGTGAACATCTACGGATGTGAACATACAAAACTTGGAATGTAGATCACAATCCTCAGCAGCTCCATCATAATCACCTCCATTAGCCAAGGTAACATTTGAGTGTTCAGTGTCCTCATCGGGAATTTAGGCCCTTATTTTTTGAGAACGAAAGAGCAGTTACTGTGGATGCTGAGCGCTTTTCGGAAATGTCAAGGTCATTCTATATTCCACAGCTTTGATAACATACAATGTTGGTAGAACATTACTTCAACAAGATGGCGCCACAAGTCACTCAGCCAGAATGTTCCTAGCGATGCTTCTGCTAATCGGGTGGTGTCCCAAAATGGAGCGAATTCTTAGATTCCACGTTCACCCGACCTCACCCAAGTGATTTTCTTTTTTTTTTTTGTGGGGCTACCGAAAGAGTAAAGTTTACAAGAAAAGACCTCGTACGGTTGGTAAAATAAAAACAAGAATCCAGCTGGAAAATATGAGAGTTCCTCAGTGTGTACTCCATGATGTCTGGACCAGCTTCGCAAGCTAGGGGAGAACGCCATCTTTGCCGATGTTATTCAGTTCCTACTACTTTATTAGTTCACTCTCCCTATAGGCCTATATGTATCTTGTTCAAATTTTCAATTGTTAGTAAAATACTTTCTATTCATCCACTCAAATTCAAATACATTTTTTTTTTAAACAATAATGGATGGCAAGTGATGTAAATACAGTCTTTTTCGAATATTAATTATATTTAAAAATGAATTAATTTTCATTTTATATGTGAGAAAACCCTTCCTCAAAAAGGGCAAAGTATGCAATATAGTTATTTCTTCCCCTTTTGCTTATAAAAAGTGATAACATATGATTTCATAAAACAGCTGATTTTATGTTATAGGTTATGTTGTATTCACGCATAGATTTTCTTACTTTATTTATATTAAATGTAATTATTTAATAAAACGTAAATAAAATGAAAATTTTGTTTGTTGGCTTAAGTAGGGATTGACTTTTAAAATGGTTGTGTTATATTACATGTTTTTAAACTATGAACAATATGTTTATACACCTATTTCTTAAGGCAGAATAAGAAAATCAATAACATTTTTACATCTGTTTATGATGATTTTTACAGCTTTTTCAAAAATGGAGGATTGAATGCCACTCTGTGTAGTTCCTTGCCTGGAAATATTCCTTTTATATAACGTTTTTGAAGGGTCATAAAAGTCATAAGGGTTCATGGCTTCTTGTCCTTGCTCCCATTAAAAGTAGGTTCTGGTACATGTAGTTCTCTGTCAGTGTCTAACGATACAATTGAACATTAGCTCGCCCTTAACAATGAATACACATGACGTCAGAGTTCGCCTTAAAATCCCACTCCCAATGATTTCGATAGCATCAGAACTAACGTAAGTTTTTTTTAAGACAGAATCAATGGTTAAATTCTGTGGAGTTTTCCCGCTTTATTATCAGAACATTTCTCCCCCCCCTCCAATATTTGAGTTAGGATGGTTTACCCACATTCTTTAAGTTACGAACCTTCTGCCCGTAATTTCCATCTACAAGTGCAATTAGATTCCCATTTATCAGTTTTGTTATCGTGGGTTTATTCTTTAGAAATTTAATGTAATATTTTGGAAGAGTAAATTACACGTAACAGTGTTAAGAAATATTCCCTTGTCATATCCTTTTACCACCGTATCACTGTTCAAGTTATATCGGCGAAATTCTTTGCATTTGTAAGCAAGGAGGGTATTTCATGGAAAGAACACGTGCAGCCCGTTAAATACCACCCCGAGAGATAAACGCAAAACGTGATTACGTGTACCATAACACAAAGAGATTGGGGTTGCCACACAGATAAGAGAGGAGCATTTTTAAACTCATGGCTCTGGTACTCTCTGCATTTTACTTGAGAGGATTCTATTCTCTCAAATACATGTGTATTGTATCTTTCTTGGTCACTGTTAATAATATATACAAAAATCATATTACTGATATAATGTTTCAAATAAAATATCTTTTTGTTCTAATTCTTGTCGAGTGAAGGAGCTCAGAAAATGTCAATATTTTCAATAAACGAAAATATATTAGACAGTACAGGGTGTTCCAGGAGGAATGAATCTGCTATGCTGCACAAGCATATTCCTCTAATCAATGATGGAAAAAGTTCATATAAAAATGGTTCCGGAAATGCTTCGTTAGCGAGTTATACAGGGTCAAATATTTCACCTAAAATTCAGCTCCCTCAGTGACAATTAACTCACACTGAAGTTTTTAGGGCATTAGTTAAGTTTTTTTAATTATGTAAAATTAGCTAACAAATCATATAAAACCTGTCCCAGAACTCTCCAGTAGTTTAGGAGAAAATTCGGGGTAAAGCAAAAAGGTTAGGTTGAAAACACACTTTTGTGCGATTGGACTACAGTAACTCCGTTAAATTGCGTGTAAACAAAGAGAAATGTTGAGTAAAATTTGTAGAGAATTTTATACTCAAAAAGATAATGTAAAAATAAAGTTAATAAATCGGAATAGTTGTCTTTTAAATTCAATTTTATTGACTATTTCGTTAGCAATGCGTGATTTTCATAATTTATAGTTTTGTACGTTCCTTAACAAAATTGAATTGAAAAGAAAACTATTCCGTTTTTAGGAAATTTATTTTTGCATTATGGTTTTAAGAATAAAATTCTCTACAAATTTTATTCAACATTTTTCTTTGTTTATAGGCAAATTAACGGAGTTATTGTAGTCCAAAAGTATGTTTTCGACCTAACCTTTTTGTTTTATCCCAATTTCCTCCTAAACTACTGGAGATAGAGTTATTAGCTAATTTTACGTAATTAAATAAACTCAATTATTGTCCTAAAAATTTTATAGTGAGTTAGTTTCACTGAGGGAGCTGAATTTTAGATGAAATGTTTGACCCTGTATACGAAGCATTTCAGGACCCATGTATATATGAACTTTTTCCAATATTTTGATGAGAGAAATAAGCTTATACATTATGGCAGATTCCTCCTGGAACACCCTGTATTAGATATATTATTATGAGATATTTTATTTTGTAGAGATACTGTAGTTTCCAATACAATACAAAATTACATTAAATTTCTCATGTTTACAAAACAACCATGCTTAAAAATTAACATAAGTCAAATGTAGATTGGATAAAAATACATACTTTAAACAAAATAATAAAAAAAAAACAATTTAATCTTAATATTTGCTTCACAGCATTAGAGAGTGAGCTGGTCAGTCAGGACGGCAGCCTCGGTCTTATCTACGCATTGAGGAGATAAGTGTTGATATGGTGTGAGTGGGCTTGTATTTTATACGCAAAGCTTGCACAGTTTGTTCTTTTATCAGCCGACGAGTAGAACCGTTAGAAGAGCATAACTGTATATGTCTAAACAATCTTCTCTGATGTAAGGAAAGAATGATCCGATCGTGGCGAACTGTCACCCTTGCACAACTATAAGTGCGGACCACATAACTGTACACTTGACCTTGAAAGATCGCAGTAGGCGAGAGGGCAGGTAGAGAGTCAGTATGAATACTTTCGTAAAAAACATGATGAGGACTGTCAAAACACTGACTTGCATGATACGGTCGATGTTAGATAAATGAGTTTCGGTATGAAGTAACAATCTTGTAATATGTGCAGACATAGAATGCAGAAGCTGTTGATGTGTAAAACATTCTGAAAATGTAACATGTTTTTAGAAGTGGTAGTACACGAGAAATCTCGTGCGATCTCTCAAGGCCAAGCGCACGGTTACGTGGTCCACACTATACTCTAAACTATCTTAAACATAATATCTGAAATAGGGCAGTTATAGAATACTTCCATTTGATTTTCGGGACCCTTAGGCGTGTGAATGGAATCTAGCACTGGTACGAAAAACGTAGATAATTTCAAAGGAAAAATATAGAAGATAGTAATCTTTTCAAATTGTGCAGCAATATTAGTTTAAATTCTTAGCATTTGAATTGTAAACGCCGTTCTATAAACTTTACTCGTATAAACTTGCCAAAACTTTCAATGTAACAGTTCCGTGTAGACAGTCAGTGATGGTAGATTATTGGAATTCAATGTATAGCGAACGATGCCTGTTTTAAACTCGGGGTTTGGGTGCTTTTTTATAAATACACTACTAAATATTTGGGAAATATTACATTTAAAACATATACAGTGTGATATGTAGGAATTTTATATATGTGATTAGCACATTATAAAATGTCTACAGATTTTAAACAATTTATGCATTTATTACTCGTAAATGTTGCCAAGTTTACAGCTGAGAGCTTCCTCTTTCTTCATACTCACAGGCAGTATGGAAGGTGGGTAGAATTCTATCCACCTTGGACTGTACGGGGGAAGGGGAAGCGTCCAGTCAGCAGTTCAACTTGGCAACATTTGCTGATTTGGGTGATGCTCCGACAGTAACGACCCAAGTTGGATAGAATACAACACCTTGGTAGCGACCCAGGATTTAGTAACTGAACTAGCCTCAAAATATAATTGTCCTTTAATAAAATTACCCTGACTCTGCATGTTTTATTCTCTGTGTTAAGGTTTTATTACCTTATTAAAGAAAATATCACTAATATACAGAAAAGAAAAGAATAGGACTGAACTAAAGTCCTTTTTCAGTAAAAAACGTTTCTATTGTTCCAGTTCTAAACGTTTGAAAAAGTTAATAAGGGTAATCACTGACTCCTTTTCACATTTAATAGTTTACACGAGTACATTTCTCGTCAATGCTTTGCTACAGTATTCGCCATCATTTCAACAACACATCACCCCATTTCACCCGCTTTTTGTTCTCTAGCTACACCCTCATTTTAGGATATCTATAGTTCATTAAATCCATATTTCAAATATTTTTCATTAACTTTGACATAGTGTACATTTTACATCGTTCGAAACATTTTAAAAACTGTTTTTTTATTATGAATAAATAAGATTGTTTTTTCAGTTCCTTCTATTAGTTCACACTCTCCTTATATATATCTTGTTCAAATTTTCTTTTTTACTAAAATACTTTTTATTCTTCCAAACAAGTAAACAAATACATTTTATTCAACTTGTACTGATGACAATTGATGTCAATGCAGGTTTTTTAAAAATATTAATTCATTATTTAAATTTATTGAATTAATTTTAGTTTTATATGGGAGAAAATATTTTCACAAAAGGGGTAAGGTATGCAATATAGTTACTTCTCATTTGGTTTAAAATAAGTGACAACATATTATTTCACAAAACAGCTGATTTTAAATTATAGGTAATGTGCTAGAACAGCTGTTTTAAGCCTTAGGTTGTGTTACTTTATTTATATTAGCCTAATTGTAATTATTTAATAAAAAGTGACTTGAATAAATTTTTTTGACCCAAGTAGGAATTGACTTAAAATTTTTTTTAATGTATATTATTTGTTTAAGTTTTACCCCAAATCAGTCAACTGGCATCATTCTCTTTTGTCGCTGCTAATAATGTTCAGGGGATAAAATACGTCACGCAGGTAATACGCTGACTTATATATGAATATATTCATGCTACGTCCAATGTTGGCCTGCCTACTATTATAGAATAGAAAACTAAATAAATAATTAGTTTAGAAACAAAGTAATAAGTCCAGTTTTACTGCTTTATAATGATGGTCTTCTTTATATTTGCATTGCATGCAGGAAATTTTAACGCTTTGGTCCAGCGTCGAATGAGCAGTTTCATCAAGCGTTAAAGTCACCTATAACCGTAAAAGGAACAAATATGCACTATAGTAATTTCAATCCATTTGATTTAAAATAAGTGATACCATATAATTTCATAAAAGAACTAGATTATGTGGTAAAACAGCAGTTTTAACGCATATGTAATATTACTTTATTTATATTTATTGTACATATTTAGTAAAAAGTAACCAAAATATTTTTTCCTTGGTGACATAAATAGAAGTTCCCTTTGAAGAGATTTTGGTTATATTACTTGTTGTATTTTAAATGAAATAAATATTTTTGTATTTTTTGTTGCGCACACACAAAGAATTTTTGAGCACTCACAAAAATATTTGTTGCACGCACGCATGCACACACACACACACACACACACACACACAAAGTTGTGTTGCGTACACACAACACACACACACACACACACACACAAACACACACAAAGTTGTGTTGCGTACATACATACACACAACACACACACACACACACACACACACACACACACGTACACACAGTTGTGTTGCGTACACACACACACACACACACACACACACACACACACACACACACACACACACACACACACACACACACACACACACATACACACACACACACACACACAAACACACACACACACAGTTGTGTTGCGTACACATACACACACACACATAAATTTGTTACACACACACACAGAGTTTTGTTGCGCACATACAAAAATATTTTTGTACACACACACACAGACAAAGTTTTGTTGCGCTTTTACACACACACACACACACACACACACACACACACACACACACACACACACACACACACACACACACACACACACACACACACATACACACAAAGATTTGTTGCGCACGTATACTAAAATATTTGTTGCTCGCATACATAAAGATTAGTTGCGTGCGCGCGCGCACACACACACACACACACACACACACGCGCGCGCGCGCGCGCGCGCGCACACACACACACACACAATTATTTGTTGCTCGCATACATAAAGATTTGTTGCTTACACACACACACAAAGCGCAAAATTAATCGCCCCGAGATTAAGCAAAATCTTCACAGATTGTGCGTGGATATCTTGCTATGGATTCTTAGCACACCCTCTCCACATTTGAGGTGTTATTAATTAAAAACTAAACTGTACAGTTTTCAGCCAATAAGGTTAGAAATACAAGGGACTAATAGAACGTTACATAAACGTTACAGTAGAAGCCACATCTAAAACCCGGCTTCCTACTTTCCGGTATTTCTACAAATTCAAGGTCGTTCCATTAGGCTTAATGCAAGATTTCATCAGCGCCCAAGTCTTATCAATTCCTTTTGTTCTTATCACAGACTCGTGCTGCTATGCTCAACTAAAGTGGCAGTTGCATGAGTGCGTAGAAACTCAAAACTTTAATGCTTATAACAAGAAATTTATCCCTCATTTATAATAAAATAGAGTGCTTTTGTTATCTTTATAACATTTAATTAAATTAATTATAAACTACCAAGTTATTGTAAAGTTTTAAATAATTTATAGATCGTAAATATAAGTTTTAAATGCTTTTAATTAATATGTCACGAGTTAACGAATATAATTATATGTTAGCTTTGCATCACTTATTGTTTTTGTCATTAACGTAACTCCTAATCGTACAAACACAGTAGGACCTAGCCTTAAAGTTTTAATGTTTGAGTAAGTGAAAAATGACTTAGTTTGTGTTTTAACTGAGGGACGAATATTTTTTTAAATTGTTAGTTCATCTTGGCATCACATGTTTATTCCATATGATTGTTTCGTAGTTAACATTTTCATATACTTGGTAATGAAATACAATAGTAGGCCTATATAGTTTTCTTCTTACACAAGTTCCGAACTAATTACAGGGACGGATTCAGGATTTATTTAAATTCCTTCTATTAGCTTATACTCTCCTGACATATATCTTGTACAAATTTTCAGTCGCTAATAACACACTTATTTATTGATCCAATTTAGTTCAAATACAGTTTTTAATCTATAGTGGATGACAATTGGGGTTAATACAGTTTTTTTCAAATATTTATTCAATAATTAAATTATAAAATTTGTGGGGTCCAGTCGGAATCGAACTGAGAATCTTCATGTTCGAAGTCTAGCGTACATTGACTCTTTGGAAACTTTCTAAACCTAGAAATATAATTCTCAAAGATGTATATTAATTCCCCCCCTCTGGTTGTCGTCGAACCATATCATACATAGGGCTCTGGGGTAACTAAAATAAAATTTACAACCTCAGTAGGAATTTACTTTTAATTTTTTTTAAATGACTTTTTTTGGTTAGGATCATTTTAAGGGAGTCGTGACTACAGGGGGGGGGCTCTCCGCCAGAAATTGTTTAGGATTTAAATGTAGTGTGTTAAGGTGTGGCTAAGGGCAATTTTACTCTCGGGGTAAATAAGCTAAACAAAACTACGATTATTTGCTATTTTATTGTTTTTGGCCCATTTTAAATTTCGCCATAAAATTACGAGAATTCGTTTTGATCTTTTTCCTTATAAACCTTTTCCTTTTAGATTACTGAAAATTAAGAAGGAGTTTGGCAAAAAAATATGGAAGAAATTGGGTAGGCCCTGACTGGAGCCGCTACTGGCTAGTAAATAAATTAATTTGCTCAAAGAAAGTTGTCACTTGTCATATCAGTGTTGGGTAAACATTTGTCAAAAGCGGTAAAACATAACTCGTCCCCAAGGATGAATAAAAAAATGTAAGATTTTCTCTTTTCTCCAGAAGAAAGTGACGTATTTGTACAGTTTTAAAGTTCCAGTTGAGGGACAAGTGGAAAGTTGTGTCGGAGAAAGGGCCGCCATATGGTAGGTGGAAGATGTTGCCATATAAGGCAAGACTTGGCAGCCGAACGACCTCGCGCTGTAAACCTGGACCATCGATCGGCGCCGGCTAGCAGTCTGTCCATAACAGAACACCGTGCTTTACTCATTACGGTTGGCTAGTTTAATGATATTGTATGTCGTAACACTATACCGACACTAACACTGACCTCCGAAGCGTAAAATGTAAAGCCAAATGAACCATCCGGGTAGTTGGTCTATGAGCTATCTCTTGTATGAGCTCCATTGTATGAGCTATCTCCTTACATACTCTGAATTCTTCAGGGTTCAAATTATTTAATAATCGAATAACACATGAATTAAATGTTAAACAAATATTTGTGTAAGTTGTGTTTGAAGAGTAGAAGGTTTAAGTACTGTTACCTCACTAACCTAGTCCATTATTCTCTGACAATAAGGTGCAGGTGTAATCTAGAACACTAATTTGTTTTAAAGTTGAGATATATTTTTCATATCCTTTCCAACAATCAAAATATGGTCAGAAATTCATTAAAATGCAATTAAATTTTAATACAATTTTTGTATTTGTGCTGGTTTTTCTGTTTCATATCTCAACATAGGACGCTTTGAGTGTTTTCAGATGGATTAACATTGGTTCGCAAGTTTTATTCAAACGTTTTTTGTTTCAGTTCCATCTATTATGTCACACTCTCTCTATAGCATGGGTTCCCAAACTTTTTGGTACCACGCTCCCCCCCCCCCTCTTGAAATGAAAGCCTCCCACAGCCCCCACTTTACACTATAAATAAATGGTATGGGTATATGAAAAAGAAACAAATACTATATACATATTTAAAACAATTTATTTATTTATACATATTTTCATATGGAACATGATATAACATTTCACGTTTTAATTTGCAAGGTAAAGTTTAACTGATAAGGGAAAAATCTTTTAGTGAGTTGGATGAGTTTGCATTTATTTCACTCTTAAGCCTATTTGAGGTTGTATTTTATTAAAGGCACAACGCAAGTTATTAGCAATATTAAGTTTTTTTCCTATATTTTGTTTTCATTGCAAAGAGAGCTTAAAATGTTTGTCGCGCAAGTAGATGCTTGAAAAAGGCAAGTATAAGCGAAGAGCTGCCTGCGATGCTCTGAGACACACTTTCAAGTGTTTTATCCAAAATGAAGATTTATTTATTTTGTGAAAATCATTTTTGCATACATTTCATTAAATTTTTTTAAACATCATGGCCAATAAGATTACCTATGTAAAAAAATCTGTGATGTAAATTTAGTTTTAAGTTTTAATAAATCGTGTACTTAAATTATAGCTATATGAGAATTTATCTTATTATTTTCCAACAGGTCTCGCACCACACTTGACTTATCTTCACGCCCCCCAGTTTAGGAACCTGTGCTCTATAGGCTATCTATATAGCTCAAATTTTCAATTGTTAATAAAATACATTTTATTCGTCCATTCAATTTTAAATATATTTTTTACAACTTGTAGCAGATGACAATGGATTTTAATACAGCTTTTTTTTAAATTATAATTCCATAATTATATTTAATTAATTAATTAATTTTAGTTTTATATGGGAGAAAAACTTTCCACGAAAGGGGCAAGGTATGCAATGTACCGTTTGGCTTAAAATAAGTGATAAAATATGATTTCATAAAACAGCTGATTTTACGTTATATTTTATGTGGTAGAACAGCTGTTCTAACGCATAGGTTATGTTACTTTATTTATAATAATTGTAATTATTTAATTAAAAGCTACTAAAATAAAATTTTGTATACTTAAGTAGGGGGCAGAAGGACGACGTAGACTTTGATGGATGAATTGCGTCGCTCAGGATGCCAGAACCCTGCTGAATGTGAGGAACTGGAAAGCAGCAGAATAAGATCGAGCTACCTGGCGAAGACTTATTGGGAAGCCAAGGTCCACATCGGACTGTAGCGCCATGGGAGAAGAAGAAGCATGAAAAACATTTTTTGTTTTGATTACTTGTTAAGTTAAAATGTTATAGAATATTTTATTCAGTCAACTCAGTTGGTATTTAAATTAATTGCAATTATTTGATAAAGAGTGACTAAAATAAAATTTATCTTTGTTGGCCTAAGTAGGAATTAACTTTAAAACATTTTGTTTAAATTACTTGTTTAAATTTTACACCAAATAAGCCAACTGGTATTATTCTTTTCTGTCGCTGCTAATATTGTTCGGAGGATAGAATTAGTTCCACAATGACTTTCCTATACTCATGTAACGTCCTACGCTGAGATGACTACAATCACTGAATAAAAAACTTAAATAAATAATTACTTTTTAAATAATTTAATAAGTCCATCGTTTTACTTTTTAATAATAATGATCGTCCTTATATTTACATTAAATGCAGGAAATTTTTACGCGCTAGTAGTATACGCTTATACTATTTAAGATATATGCAGACTTTCCCTATATAGCAATTAGCTTATAAGTAACAAATAAATAACTGTCCCAAACACAAATCATTAGCTGCATAAAACATATTGCCCCGGTTGCTAAGTATACTTCTGACTGGGTCGCTGAGAGACCTACAATTTTCTTGTCACGCATGCGCAGACGTTATGGTGCGAACTCACGCTGGTTCTGGTAGCGGCTTCTGAAACAAATTCAGCAGCCTTGAAGAAATTATAAAGAATACAAATTAAGATTTTACACTTACGTTAACGATTGAATTTGTTAATATATCGAAAGTTATTTAGTTGAATTTTAAAATTTTAAGTTTAATCCTGCGAAATTGACAAACAGCAGACTCTTGCTTTTTGACTAGGCAGATGCTGGATTATAAAATATTATGGATTACTAATGCTACGTTAAAATAATGCTAAAAACCCAAATGGGCGAGAGCAGAAGAGGTTAAACACGCTGTAAAAGGGCGAAGAAAAACTTATAGATATCTTTTCCCTCGCATGTTTTACTTACAATAGTGATTATGAAAAATATTTTGAGAATAAAAAAATATAAAATCTGTGGATAGTTGTAATAATTCTGTACATCTTACCCATTACATCAAAATATATATTGAAATTATAGCACTATTTGGTTCTTTCTTCAACTTGAACTACTAGTTTACATTTAAATATACAAAACTGCTTAATAAAACATTTTATTTAAGTTGCTTGATGTAATCATCTTGAATTCACTGGTTAAACTAATTTTAAAAATACTTAACTAAGTGAATACGTAATTTCTTACTTGCTGACTCGTTTCAAAACATTCGTTCCTTTTACGAAGCTAACCCTCTACTTCGTACTGAGTAAAGGGTTTTTTTTCTTTCTTTTTTTTCCAGGCGTAAAATCTATTAAGGTTATCATCGCCTAACTAAAATTAAATTTTAAAATAAATTTTACATAAATAAAACTAAACAAAATAAATGTTTAAAACTAACTGTAACTATCCAAAACTAAAGAACCTAAAATTATACAAAATTTAAATATTATTAAATAGATTAAGGTGACGTAAGAAAGCGAGGACACGGTCGACAGCCGTGACATCGTCCCTTAAAACCACCTTTAAACTACCTCGAAGATTGTAACGAATATACAAATTGGTCAACTCATCACAATCAAGCAGAACGTGCTTGATTGTGATGGTACTTTTACAAAACGGACAAAGTGGTGGATCATCATGTCTCATCAACCATCCATGCGTTAACAAAGAGTGGCCGATGCGAAGTCGAGTTACCACCACTTCCTCCCTACGATTTGAACGAACAGATGACTTCCATGGCCGGACGGTAATGGCAGATGACTTCCATTACCGGACGGTAAGATGTCCCTCAGCTTGTTTCTATTTACATTTTGCCATTCTTCATTTCAAACAGAGAATAGTGTAGTTTTAACATTGCATACAAAATCTGATGCCATCACACGTTGTGTCGATGGCACCATACCTGTAGCTAATTTTGCACCTTCATCTGCTTTAGTGTTTCCGAATATTCCACAGTGACCAGGCACCCAGAGAAATGACACCTCGACACCTCGTAATTGGAGCCTGTGTATAGAGCACAAGATGTCTCCAACCAAAGGGTTCTTAGTGTACATTTCCTGAATAGCCTGGAGAGCACTTTTGGAATCACAACACACAAGATATTTAGATTTTGCAGACGGAATTGATCTTAAAGCTTGGAAAATTGCATAAAGTTCTGCAGTAAAATCGCTACAGGCTGAGGGCAATCCGTAAGTGAAAGTTTTTCCTTCCATATAAAATGCACAACCTATCCCATTGTCCAGTTTTGAACCGTCTGTGAATATAGTCACAGTATGTTGGTGAGTTAGTTGGACCTGCAAAAACTCCTGGCGATAAATAACGTCAGGAGTATTGTGTTTTAGGTACCTGGACAATGAGAAGTCACATTTTGGCTTTTGTATTATCCATGGAGGGATGTAGCATGATGTTCGTTCGAATATAGGTGGATGTTCTAAATTTAGATTACTAAAAATGCGCAATGTTCTTATTCCGAAGGGAGCAGTTGAACGTTGACGCACATTGTAACGATCCTCGAGGTAGTTATCAAAAACTGCTTTGAATGCCGGATGTTTAGGTTTACTTCGAAGACCAGTGTAATATGTAATTTGTAGCATTTGACGTCGCATTGAGAGAGATGGTTCTCCAGCTTCAACTAGAAGGCTGGAGATTGGGCTTGATCTAAAAGCACCAGTAGAAAGTCTAAGACCAGCGTGATGTATTGAATCCAGGAGTTTCAGAACCGTAGGTCGAGCAGATGAATAGGCTATACAGCCGTAATCTATGCGCGATCTTACAACGGCGCGATAGAAACGGAGCATACAGGTTCTGTCTGCTCCCCAATTTGTACCACTTAGAACTCTCAACATATCCAATATCTTGCTGCACCGGGTCCTCAAATCATGCACATGCGGATTCTATGAAAGTCTTTTATCCTATAAAAGACCCAAAAATCTCACATTATCCGCGGTCTGAAGCCGCGTACCATCAAGATAAAGAATAGGTTCCTGGTGTTGCCTGCGACGACTAAATGCTATACACTGGGTCTTCGAAGCCGAAAACTTGAAGCCCGTAGATTTGGTCCATTCTTGCAATTTATTAATGACTACAACTTAAAGCAACTGTGGCGTAAATGTTTATATTAATTAAAACAACTCTGAGTTATTTGTAAAAATATCTCTGAAGATGATTACTTTGTAGTCGAAATGTACATAAGGTTAAAATAAAATTTGTTGAATTTGTGGTGAGAGGTTGTTTTAATTAATATAATTATTATTGACTAATTGTAAGGATCTTTCCGCTGTTGCCATATTTCTAGCAGCCACATATATACAAAAATCGTCTGCAAACAGGGAACAGTAGACCGGTGACTGTACGTTTGAAGTGACGCTGTTAATGGCAACAGCAAACAGCGTCACACTCAAAACGTCACCCTGTGGTACACCATTCTCTAGTTCGCAACGATCAGAATATATGTCTCCTAGACGTACACGGAACGTCCTGTTATTCAAATAATTTTGTATAAAAGCAAGAATGTTACCTCGTATACCCCATGATTTTAATACGTTCAAAATTCCTCTTCTCCATGCCATGTCATACGCCTTCTCAAGGTCAAAGAAAACAGCTACCAGTGTTTGTCGTAAGATACGAAGGCATTCTGTACTGAGTAGAGGGTTAGCCCAGTAAAAGGAACGAATGTTTTGAAACGCGTTAGCAAGTAAGATATTACGTATTCACTTAGTTAAGTATTTTTTAAAATTAGTATTTTATTTAAGCTCTTATGTACATTTCGATTACAAGCAGTCATCTTCAGAGAGAATTATTACAAACAAAATTTGTGGTAATAATTTCCTCTGAAGACGATTGCTTTGCAATTGAAACGTACAAAAGGGTTTATATAAAGTTTTTCTTGTGGTTAAGAGGTATTATATATATATTTAAATTAAGTATCTACACCACAGTTACTTCAAGTCGCTACTAGTTTGCATTAAATATAAATTATTATGTGAGACTGCCCTATAGCAGTACGTACATTTTGTTTAATATGGGCAAACGTTTCGGCAGATGTGCGCCATCTTCAAGTCAGAACAGTAATTCAATCAGACACATTGCCTGAAACGTCCGTCTTCATTTATACAAAACGTACGTGCTACTATGTTCAAGTGTCACGTATTTAATGTATCACATTATTGTTATATAACACATCATATGTGTGTAAAGTGCATATGTATAAAAGGGACAAATCTTTATCAATCTAAATGTAATGTGAGTCATTATACTAGTTTCAAATAGAGTCTCTGTATTTAAAGTTTCTAAAACAACTTTCTCTTGTAAACATCTAAACAGTGCGAACGCCGCGGTAGACGAGGCAAGCTGACTCATCGGAAACTTGCCAGAATTGACTGTCGTGATTGTACATAATTTTTCTATTGCTGTTGCCATCTTGATCAGACAATATTGACATCTGTTCCTCGTGACGTCATGTGATTTATGTTTTGGCGTGTATGCGCAAACTCGTGGCTCACATGTCACGAAACGAACATCTTGCTTGTCACGACGACATCAGTATGTTGCTTTATAAATTATCGTCTTACCTTATCGAACTAGACCGTCACGAGATTCTTCCTCAGACGAACTAGTTGTAACAAATCATTTTAGGGAATACACACACACACACACACACACACACACACACACACACACACACACACACACACACACACACACACACACACACACACACACACACACACACACACACACACTCACACACACACACACACACACACACACACACACACACACACACACACACACACACACACACTCACACACACACACACACACACACACACACACACACACACACACACACACACACACACACACACACACACACACACACACACACACTCACTCACACTCACACACACACACACACACACACACACACACACACACACACACACACACACACACACACACACACACACACACACACACACACACACACACACACACACACACACACACACACACACACACACACACACACACACACACACACACACACACACACACACACACACACACACACACACACACACACACACACACACACACACACACACACACACACACACACACACACACACACACACACACACACACACACACACACACACACACACACACACACACACACACACACACACACACACACACACACACACACACACACACACACACACACACACACACACACACACACACACACACACACACACACACACACACACACATACATACATACATACATATATATATCCTGTTCAAATTTTCAAACGTTAATAAAATACTTCGTATTCATGCATTAAAGTTCAAATACATTTTTTTTTAAACTTGTAGTGGATGACTCTTGATGTTAATACAGTTTTTCCAAATATTATTACAATTAAATTAAATAATTTTAGTTATATATGAGAGAAAAAACTTTCACAAAAGGAGCAAGGTATGCAACATAGTCATTTCGTCACATTTGGCTTAAAATAAGTGATTACATATGATTTCATAATACAACTGATTTTATGTTATAGGTTATTAGGTAGACTAACTGTTTTAACACATAGGTTACATTACTTTAGTTATATTAATTGTAATTATTTAATAAAAAGTAACTAATATAAAACTTTTCTTTGTTAACCTAAGTAGGAAATGAATTTAAATTTTTTAATTTATATTACCTATTTCAATGCATGCTTCACCTATTTGCAGTGTTGCCGCGTTGTCCTCACGGTAAAAACTCCCTTCTTCCTTATGTTTTAATTATCTCTTAGAACATATATAATTTAGAATGGTATTTTGCTAGCAAAAATTTAAAAGGCTTGAGGCCATGTATGTAACAGGGTCTTGATGCTTTCCAGTACACTTGCTAACCGTCGTCGTTAGCCCTTTCCTTCAGCATTTTCTTGTGAGGGATGTAAACAAACGGCATACTGATGATGTTGCAACATAGCGCTCAATGTTGTCAACATGCCGACTTCCGAATTCCTTATTGATTCGAAATATACTATAGTTTTTAAGACAAACTCATATAGGTAATTGTGTTGTAATATATTCATTTATACTGGCATAAATTATAGCTCGTATAATATATACCATTGGTTACATTAAAGTATACACACACACACACACACATATTTAATACTATAATGTATTTGTGTAACTAAAAAAATTGGTCTTCTCTTCGAATAATGCGTAAAACTATCGCACAAGAAATCTCATTCCCTACCTAATTTATTTTTATTACATTTTTGCTTAAAAATATTTGTATAATAATTTTTTTAAATTCTTTTAAAAGTCGATTTAAATAATTGCCTAAACTTTTATGAATTGTTGAGACGATTTGAAACTACTCCGTCCCGCTATAGAAGTGCGGTTTTGACCAAAGGGCATACAAAACTATTCTAATAGCTTCGTATTAAATTTTGTTTTTCAAAAATTAGTTTATAACTTTAAAGAAAAAAATAATTGAAGCTTTGAAAAGTTTTGAAGAATACACCGTTGTAGTGTAGTATCTACATCTTGGCGGAATCCAATGTTGTGTACAGAGACTAGTTTAAAATCAACAAACCACGATGGAAAACACTTCTCTTGTGTTCTAAGAACTGCTTTACATCATGCATCACCGACGCTTATCTCTTATCTTTGTTACTGTTAGCACTGCCGTATTAACTCGCTCACAATAAGGTTTTATTACCTATTGATTAAATTATGTTTTGGTTACTCATTCTTCTACAAATGCTCTATTGTTTTGTTTTCAAACAAATGAAATCATTTATCGTGAATATTGCTTTAGTTGATGTTCTTTACTGTTTTTAAAAAACTGAAATTTTAATAGACGGAAATGATTTAATTTACACAATCGATTGTTTTTTATAATTCAGTCAAACAGAGACGAATGGTAATGAGTGAATGATAAGGAACGAAAGACGTTTGTAACAGTTTGATTTGCCTAAAATCTGGCAACGTTGGACAATGCTGAGCCAACTGTTTTCATTTTTCTTATAGCTAAACAGTAAAAAGTTTTACGACATGGCTTAGAAGCGTTGTAGTCACTGCTTAAGTTAAGAAAAAAGTAATGATAAAACCAAACGTGGAAGGCAAAGAATTTACTTCAGATAATAATAGTCTGAATGTGTTATTTGCCTATTGTTATACATTTATTATTATTGATTTATTCTTATATTAATATTTATTGATATATATATATATATATATATATATATATATATTACTTACTACACTTTTGCTATTACTTGCGACAAGAATTTTTGTTAATTAAAAGTTGTTAAATTGTTAACTTACACTTGGAGGAAACGTTTTCGTCTTACGATTTCTTCAGTCTCGTATTTTTGCCGCTGTATTCCTAGCGGTAAAAATACGAGGATGAAGAAGTCGTAAGACAAAAACGTTTCCTCCAAGTGTAAGTTAACAATTTAACACCTTTTAGTTAACAAAAATTCTTGTCGCAAGTAATAGCAAAAGTGTAATAAGTAATTTACAACCAGCTCGTCATGAAGAGCAGCAAGATTTCTATATATATATATATATATATATATATATATATATATATATATATATATATATATATATATATATATATATATATATATATATGTATATATATATATATATATATATATATATATATATGTATATATATATATATATATATATATATATATATATATATATATATTTAGGCCTATTTATATATGTTTTTGTTTCTGATTATTGATTGTTGTTTGCTGCAATATATTTCTCTATAATTTATTTTAGTAATTTTATTTTGCCTCAATGTTAAATTTAGGCAGTAATTTTGTTATCAATGATGACCAACTTTGGATTTTCGCCCAAAAAAAAACAATGAATGTGTTCTTTGCCCTGAGACACACAAACAAAAATAAAAATTTAAGAATTGAAACAAAGAATTTAACCACACTTCGAGGATAGATCCTACAAACATAAATCTGTATTGCCTTCCCAAATCCTAGCCCAGACAAATGTTATTTCCTAAACCTAAACATGTTTCACCATCTTTTCCACAACCCTAGTCTTTACCCTTTGGTAATAAGAATGTTCTTGTAGGATTAAAAACGACTGGTTGTTAGGCAAACTATCAAGCTTAGCCAATTTACTACTTACCACTAGTACCAACATAGTAGAACTAATATTAGAAAAGTATTTTGCTTGTCGAGGTCGTTACAACTTCGTCCAGTCAAGGGATTATGTTACTCGGACCGACAGGGTTGCCGTATTTCTCGGTGTACAGTGAGCCTTCTCCTATAAAGGATGTAATCTGGGCGATGACAACCTTACTGGCGAAGTAACAATACAGCTGCTCTCCCACGATTTGGAGGAGTGTCAGAGGCTAGAACTCTGACCATGAGCGATCACTGAACCAAATTCTCAATCTTTACTAAGTCTTGGAATATGCTTAAGGATGTTGTTTCTTTAATTCTGAAAAGATCAAAACCCAATGGCTGGTTACAACCCTGAAAACCCCACCACAAACATTTCTGGCTTTAGCTCTGACCACGATTTGACTTTTAAGTACCTTTCTAATTTTAGTTTGGGTAAAGTGTTTTGTGAAAAGTAGAAGTAGCGAAAGGTGAACTATAATACTGTATTTACAAGCCAATCTTGAAACATCATTCTTTAAATTATTTATAATGAAATAAAATGCTTTTTTCTGATGGCGTGTTTTAATCGATACTTTTTATCCTATGGGGATACATATAAAAATTACATTTAGTTATAATTTAACGTCTCTATTTCAGATAGAAAATATCCATTATTTAGTTTCAATTCTTAAACAATATCGATGTTGCATTTAAACAAAATCGATTCCTAAAGTATGAAAAAACTTAGAAACTCTAAAACATCGTTTTATAAAATGAACGGTCAAGTTATTAAAACAGCTTATAACTAGAGTTCATCCCGGCTTTTAAGTCTATTAGTTTCTTGGGCCATTAGTCTAAAGGCTCTTTCCGAAAGTACTGAAAGTCCAGAGTCTGCCTTTGCTCCTTATCTAAACTTTTAATTAAATTACAACCAAAGAACAGCAAGCATTTAGAAAAATGTTAGGGAAACATTTCCAAAGTTAAACACAATATTGTTCTAGTTTTCATTTTTATATGATTCAATTATTTGTTTGTTAAATAACTTGGACAATGAGCGTTATACCTCTGTCATTTTGCACGTGGCGATACTTTAGCATATTATCTAATGTTCTGTGCACAAAACTCAAAATTGAAAGAAATGGACATCTTGCGTTTTTCCTCTGCACCCTTCAAATGTTAATAGTTTTTCAGATACAATTTTTTCAAATATTAATTCATTAAATTAATTTAATAATTAATTAATTTTAGTTTTATATGACAGAAAAACTTTTTCACAAAAGGGGCAAGGTATGTAAAATAGTTATTTCGTCCCTTTTGCCTTAAAATAACGGATATCATATGATTTCATAATTTTATGTTAAAGGTTACATGGTAGAACAGGTGTTTTAACGCATAATTCATGTTACTTTATTATATTAATTGTAATTGTTTGATAAAAAGTAACTAAAATAAAGTTTTCTTTGTTGACCTAAGTAGGGATTGGCCTCAAAATATTTTTTTAAAATATTACTTGTATTAAATTCATGGTTATAATGGAATAATAATTTGTGACACTGATGTATTATTTTGTAAATCCGTTGAATGGTAGCTGTATTGTTCTTAATGGTCTGCAATGCCATAAACGTCGATCCAGTTTACTTGCATTTCTGCCACCATTACTTGCACAGAAGTATCCTGATACCTATTTAGTAACTTTTCCTTATCGAAAGAGAAACTAAAGATTATAAACCCACACGTTTTTTTATTTAAAGTTCTTAAACTAGTGATTCTACTTCAAAGCTTGAGGAAAATTTCACAGATAAAGCGCGTACAGTAGATGCCGTTGTCGGAGTACTATCTCGAACAAACAGACAAGGAATTCGATCTGTAAGTCGATAGAAGGTCATCAGTAAATAAACATTGGAAAACCAGATGTATAAATGACGGAGTTAAACAACTTCTCAGTACGTATGTTGCAAATTGTGAAATGAAACGCGAAATTGTTTGTCTTAAAGTATCTCATTTTGTATTTAAAATAACATTATATGCCTTCTTCTTTAACATGGTGTACAAGTTTACACTTAAAAGCTTTGACATAAGGTAGCACTTTGTTTTTGTTCAAATGTGGATGTCCGTTTTAGGAGATGAGTCTCATTATCAGGTCAGATTGAACCCAGAAATAGAGAAAGTGATATTTATGCTATAATATATAGTATGAAACAATTTTAACAAATCTATTGCTTTTGAACCTTCGTGGGTCTAAGTGTTTTTCATATTCTTCTACATCCAAAAGCAGTTTATCACCATTTCGACTGGTAAAAATATGGTCACCGTAAATATATTCTCTAGTTGCCAGAGTACGTCTGAAGGCAAAATAAACTCTCTTAAAAATCACAACCTAATCGAGGTAATCATCATATTAAAAAGATTATACTGTTTGAAAATTCATTTATTTACTGTTTATCAGTTCATTTACAAACTTTTGCGAATGATAAAAACACAAAACTTTTGAAACAATTATCTTGATGAATTAGTTGGTCTTAAGAAACACCAGTAATAACATAAGCGTTAAAACAGCTGTTTCCCCAAATATCCTATAACATAAAATCAGCTGTTTTATGAAATCATATGTTATCACTTATTTTAAACCGAAGGGGACGTAATAATATAGATTGCATACCTTTCCCCTTTGTAAAAGTTATTCCCCTATAAAACTACATTTAATTCATTATTAAATTTAATTATTGTATTAATATTTGAAAAAAACTGTATTAACATCAATTGCAATCCACTATAAGCTTTAAAAAAATGTATTTGAACTTGAGTGTATGAATAAAAAGTATTTTATTAACGATTGAAATTTTGAACAAGTTGTATAAGGAGAGTGTGACTAATAAAAGGAAATCAATAAGTGTACAAATTAAGAGACATCTGTAGTAGTTTTAACGTTCCAATGTAACACTCCTAATTCAGAAAGTTCTCATTTTGTAAAACGTCTTTTCTGTTAGGACGTGTTCCAAAACCTGCTGTTTTCCCCTCCATGTAATAGCAAGTTTTTAATTCCAGCACTGGACACACGCTATTGGAATACCGGTATCAGAAGAAACATAACCTCATGTTTACAATCCAACAGCAACGAACAGCAGAACCCTTCACATGTGAATGTTTCAAAAAGCGACCAGAGAAATAAGCGATCATCGCAGAATGTGCGAAATAAGCACCCAAACTACTCCTGTCGCTGCCAAGGCAATTCGACCAAGAGATATCGAATCCGGGATGCGCGAAATAACCGACCAGGCTTCACTTATACTACCCATTACAGTTAAACTTGGAAGGGAAAGGAAGAGAGCTAAAGTATAAGAGAGTGGATAAGCTATTAAAAAAAAAACAATTAAGAAATATGTAGAAAATTACACTAATTTTAAAAATACTTAACTAAGTGCATATGTAGTTGCTTACTTGCTGACACATTTCAAAACATTCGTTCCTTTTACGAAGCTAACCCTCTACTGGCGGCATCGGTTAAGTGTAAAGGCTCTAATGGGAATGGATTTATGACTGTGGAATGGGATGGGTTTTTTTGGTTGTCATTATTTCATATTTTTCTAAGGTTGTTAGTTTTTTAGTTTGTTTTAATGTGTGTAGAACATTTAAATTAGTGTGTATGTCGGTGTATGTGTGTGTGTGTGTTAGGTGTAGAAAATGTTGACATAAAGGCTTGTCTCTGTACTCTCCTACTTTCAAAACCTGGATTTATTTGACGATTATAAAAAAGAGAAACATGCAAAACTATAGAAATAAATATAAACTTATGGAAATACTAAACAAAAATATTATAAAGCACTATAAGCAAATTACAGTATAAAACATTATTATAAAAATATCATTGACGAAGTTATACTTAAGGCTGTTTAAACACCCCTAAATGATAGAATTGATTTATTATCAATTAGCCAGTTCAAAATGTGGTTGAAGTGTGATGGAAATTAGAAAACAGTATAAAGAAATAAAACAGTTCAAATTCTCTTATAGGCTAAGAGTGTAGAATACTAAGGTCAGGTATAATTCTGTGATGGTCGTTTATTTCACTTGTCGCTCATTTCACTGAAGATTAAAACTCTAGGCCCAGGTAGAAAACCCGTAATGGTTGCGTTTTTCGCTACACCTCACACACACACACACACACACACACACACACACACACACACACATATATATATATATATATATATATATATATATATATATATATATATATAATTTATTGCTCTTTGAAGGTTATTTTTAGGAGAAAATTGCCAGGGGAAGATGTCGTAGAACAGGAACAGCTCGTCCCTCTTGGGACTTGGGAAACCACGTGTTGGGAATGGCGTCATTCACAAAATGAATTATGACGAAGTACAGCTCGGAAGATTGGAATACTAACAAATACATCGTCACTGAGAAATAATTTGGGGAAGTAAATCTGTTCCTCTAGAGTCTACGCAATGGGATACTTTGTTCCGCCTTTACATGTTTTTAAAATTTTGGTTAGCTCATGGTTACGTTCCAAAACCCTGCAACCATAGGAACTATATCTATTCCGAAGTTTGCTAAGAGTAAATTATTGCCTGCTAAGTCTTTATGCCTCTAATGAAGAGTGACAGGGAGGAAATAGTATTAGCTTATGTCTCGTGTGAAGCAGCGTGCGTAGCAGCTCTGAACCATTGCCGGGAAAGCGCACAAGTCTTGTACGCTTAAGTGCCTTCCAATTGTGTTTCCGTGTTGCTAATGACATCGTTGCTGGTCTTGCGTTATCAGAGCACAAATGTCTGGACGGTATGAATTAAGTGTTCGAGCGAAAGATACAGGAGACAGAAGTAACCGAAGGTACACATAGGGGTTCTATAACTTTTCTAAGCGTAAGAGTTGTATTGTTTAATTTTGTTGTTGTTAATTTGGGGTTACACTCATGGTCTCTGAATGTCTAGATTCGCTCTAAAGAAACTCGAAGAGTGGGGCTGAAAGTAAAATCTTTCAAACACTCATTCCTTCTCGCAAAATAAAAATGTTAGTAAATGAGGTACAAAAGCTGTTGGAAGATAATAACAACGTGGGCGATGTGGGAAAGTTTTTCAGAGTGTTTCCATTTTACAATTGGAGTAAAGCTGTACTGGTCGTGAAATTTGAGAACTTTAGGTAGAGTAAGGGAAGTAAACAATGAGTGTGAAAATGGTCGTAAGACAAAAATTAGAAACCACGTATAACTGTGAACCTGGCAGACAAGTTTTCCATCTCTCATAGAACGCCAGTTGGGTTCTACTCTGATACCCTTTAAATATGCTATACGGCAAAAATGAGTTTACAAAAGCATCGTCTAGTGCAGGACTGAGTGGATCAGGACTAGTGAAACACCAGAGTGGGAATTTACCGTAAATTCACTGATATCCCTAACCAGAGTAACGTCTCAACAGTGTTTCAGGCTGATTTTCTGGCAATATATTCGCTTTATGCCAAGAAATATTCTAGTAGTCTGATGTCCAGACTGACTTTATGCCTCTATTATATGCAATCAGTGCATAATGTCGTCCAAACTGATTTTATGGTTTTATTAAATGCCGCCCGAGTCTGATGTTGTGGGGTGTTTGAATATATATATATATTCTCTCAAGTAACCAACGGATTTTAATTGCGGTTGTTTCGTTAAGGTATTCTAGAGTCGTCTACAGCATTTAATAATTTTCTACTCAATACAGTTGTACTGACGTGGATCCCTGACCAAAAGGTTGTTTAGGTTACAAAAAATCTAAATGACTGTAGCAATTGGACTCCATAAAATCAACTTTCCTGATACAAGAAGTTTTCCTCATAAGATGTGTAAACGTATTCTTCAAGGTCATTCCATAAAAGCAATTTTCCTAATACAAGAAGTTTTCCTCATAAGATGTGTAAACGTAATCTTCAAGGTCATTAAAAATATTTTCGTAATCGATTCGACCTCGTCCAACGACAATGGAAATGTGCAGCAGAATTACAAATGTAGATTCCGCCGGACTGTACGTTGCATTAGACTGTACGAAAGTACAATTCTTGGTGAAAAGAAATTGTGAGGAACTTGGGAGCGGGGCGTTGGAAGACAATTTTCACTTGAGAACCTGGTAGAAAGTTTATTTCACCAAAAAGGCAGACAACGGTTTCAGAAGTACTAGACGTAATAGGGAAAACATAAAGAACTATCATATAATCTAATCTTCTCGCAAAGGTGGGGATTTGTTATCTGTAACTACTGAGAAGGTGTGGGCGTTCCTCATGGTATCCTAGTGAAACTCAGCACTACTGGAATATATTTCCAGTTATATTTACATCTACATTGGTCGCGCTAAGTTAACATTCCTTCAGGTAGCTGATAAACACTGTCTTCGACTCCTTTCTGGTTCATGGAGGAAAGATCTCCTGCCTCCGTGAATCATATGATCCCTCCTTTCCTGCCACCAGAGTGCAGCTTGTTCCTTCCTCTATCCTATCTTTATTGCTCCTATCGTTTGCAACTTGGAGATGTAAAGTCTATACATTCACATATGAAACCGTTACGTAATATGAAACCCTGACACATGATCGCAGTATCTATCCCAGATGAGGTGGTTTTACTTCTCTACCCTAATCCTATATAATGTTCACAATCATTTCTTTAAACTTCTCAAGAGAATATTATCAAGTTGTGTTTTTTAAAGGAAAATATCGGTTGATACCCGAGTCAAAGTAATTTATTGATTTTCACGGCAACAACTTTTCGAAGACTAAATTGTCTTTTTCAAGTCTGTTAAAGAGTAATTTCTTATGTAATAAGAAGATATAAAGAAAATGATCAAAAACCATGAAGAGACTACACCTTCATCCAAGTGGAGTAGCTCTTCAACCTCTCGATAACCAGTGCATGGTTATAAGGTTGAAGAGAACCAAACCATTTGCGTTAGTATAGATAAGTATTGCTACAAGGAGAAAGTGGTTTGGCTGGTCGGTATGTACACCAGATGATATCAGAAGATTCAGCATTCTATGGGTACTTGGATTCTGCAAAGATGTGGTGGTGACGAAAATATCTTAATGTCAGCTAGGCATATCGTTGCCCTATCCAATAAGGTAATCCTGTGGTAGGGATGGGAAGAGAGTACAAAGGCTGTAGCTAAGTGCTCTACACCGATAAGGTCCCTCCGAGTTCCTAATAATAAATAATAATAGTGAAGTGTTGTGTTGTGCTAGATCTAACCAAATATTTGTAGACATAATTGATAATGTCCAGACAAGGATTAAAGTGTTAATGGGAACTTCAGTTATATGAGTTTTTAGGTTAAAATATTGAAATCTTGTTGCTGTTCGTGACGAGCTGGTGGTTAATAACCTATTACACAATTGCTTTTACTTACGACCAGACTTTTTGTTAACGTAAGGTTGTTAAATTCTTAACTTACACTTAAAAGGAAACGTTTTCGTCTTACGACTTCTTCAGCCTCCTGCTCATATTATTTTCCATTCTTTTGCATGAATGTTTAGTGTCCTTGAGGTGATTTGCGATGGTGGATTTAGTAGTAGTATGCAGTGAGCTTTTGTGTTCTTTATATCTTTCGGCGAAAGATCTGCCTGTTTGTCCAATATAGAGCTTACTGCAGTTGTTGCATTTTAGTTTGTATACTCCTGTGTTATTGTATGTGTTGGTATTGTTATTAATGCTGTGTCTGATAACCGTTTGGCTTTTATTTGTTGTTCTGTAAGCTACAGTGTATCCTGCTTTTTTGAATAGGTGTGCTATTTTATTTGTGAGTTTGTTTATGTATGTGAGGGTGATGAATTTGTTTGTGTTTGTGTTGTTGTTACTGTTCTTGTTGAGTATTTTTCTGTGTAGTTTGTCTATTAAATAATTGTCATATCCATTTTTGTAAGTTAAATATTTGATTGTGTTTAGTTCCTCTGTGTAGTTAGTTGTGGACATAGGTATTTTATTTAGTCGGTGTAGTAAATGTTTGAATGCTGCGTGTTTATGTTGTATTGGGTGGTTCGATGAATTATGTATTAGTGTGTCTGACGTGTTTTTTTGTTTTCACACTCTCCAGTGAACGGGATATTTCTGTGTATTTTGTTTATATGTGTTTGGAGTTGTTGACATTGTCTTATGTTTCCTCGGTATAGTATTATAACGTCACATACATATCTGTGCCAATATATTATCTTATCTGCGCGTTTGTTGTTATTTATGATTTTATTATGTTCTATGTGTTGTAGGAATACTTCTGTGAGAATGCTTGAAATCGGTGAACCCATTGGTAGGCCTTGTTTCTGTGTGTAATATTTGTTGTTGTGAGTGAAGTAGTTCTGTTGTGTAATGGTGTTCAAAAGGTGTGTGATTTCTTTTGTGATTTTTTCTGGAGTGTTGTTAAGTCTTAGATTGTCTCGTAATATGTTTAGTGTTTCTGTGACTGGGATATTGGTATATAGGTTTGTGATGTCAAACGATGCCAGGGTTGAGTCCTGAGGCATTTCAATGTTCTTTATTTTGTTTACTAGATCTATTGTGTCTTTTATATTTGTGTGTGTGTGTCTAGCTTTATGTATTTTCTAATAGTTCTATCCATATGATGTGCTAGTTTGTGTGCGGGTGATTGTTGGCTGTTTATTATCGGTCTTATTGGTGTTCCTTGTTTATGTAGTTTTGGAAGTGCTTGTAAGGTAGGTGCCGTAGGACTTATTGCTTTAAGGTATTTTTCTGTTTTAGATATTACGTGTTTAGTTGAATTAACTATGTGTTTAACTGTGTTGTGATATTTGTTTGTTAGGTCTTTATTTCTTTATGAGATGTTTGCCGAAATGTATTCTTTATTTTTATTGTTTAAATCCCGCGTTTTCATGATAACTGAAGTATTACCTTTATCTGCTTTTACAAACTTTAAATCGTGTTCTCTGGTTTTTTGTTTTAGTGATTTGTCTGTCTGTATTTCGGTGTGTGTTATGTGGTGTGTGTTATGCTCTTTTGGGTATTGTGTGTTCTTATTGTGTTACTAATTAAATGTCTTAAGTGTTCTTGATCTTGTATTTCTGTCTGTTGTATGTTGGTTTCTGTGCCAATTATAATTGCTGTTTTTGTTTTATTGTCATCTTTGTAGTTTAAATTATGTTTAGGTCTTTATTTAGTAATTTTATTTCTTCAGTGGTATATGTGATGTTAGTGTTGTTTATTGTTTTTTCATAAAAAGAGTGTTTAGCTTTTTTATTGCTGAATTATTATTTTTCTCATTTTAGCTGGGGAGGCTGAAGAAGTCGTAAGACGAAAACGTTTCCTCCGCGTGTAAGTTAACAATTTAAAAACCTTTAGTTAACAAAAAGTCTGGTCGCAAGTAAAAGCAAAAGTGTAATAAGTTATAATATTGCAAGAGAAGGTAATAGTTGGTCTAATAAGACCAGTTTTAATTATTAAAAAAATCTCATTCTGTATGAATAATATTCTGTTGGTTTCAGACTTGAAAAGTAAAATTTAGTTGTCGAAATGTTGTCGCCGTTAAAATCAATAAATTTATTTGACTCCTATATGAACCTTTGTTCCCTTTACAAAAAACAACTTCCTTGCGAATGCCTAAACGAATATGAATTACAATCAATTTGGCTGAGAGCGTTAAAACTGAAAACACCTGCCGGTAATCTAATTCAATCTAATCACGCGTTGACGTCCAAATCTTCTAGTCTTCGCTATCCTTGAAGAGAAAGATTTATAACTAGCTATAATTATTGCCTGCCAAATATGAAGGAGGTGTAGACATAGTAAAAAGCTAAGTTAGTCTTAACAGTTCGATTAATTCCGTTAATAGTCTCTCGTCGAAATAGTGAAACCAGTTCGTTCTTTTAGGAGAAACTAAAACCTCACACAAGGTGCTGGCACCGATTTCATGGAAAATGCCTACGCCGTAAATTTACCGAGACGAATTCGCTGTGGCGTGTAGAAGCAATCAATAAAAACGAAAGTTTGAAATGAGACTTATATTGAAGTTTCCGTTATGTCATTAAATGACGTCATCCTTCTTTCGCGGGATATGGCTTGATGACATCATCTTTCTAACGATTCGGCTGTCAAATCTTCTCGGAACTCAACACTCACTGAATTTCACATTTGTTACATTGTAGCAACGTGAAAGACTGTACTGTAGAATATCTGACTTTAATTATATTAGGTTTATACTTTACAAAAACCTAACAGAAAAGAAAATTTTTGTTGCTTTATTCTTGGGAATTAAAGTTTACAATTATTAAAACCGTACCTTTATTGCATTGCACAATAGTTACATATTTTTTTGTGAAATTCATAAAATAAAAGTATTTATGAGTTGTTGTGAGAATATGTTTTGAACAGGTTTCTTTGGATACCCAAATCGTTGGTTAAGACCAGGTTTACTTGCGGTAAAGGGATACTATATTTCCCCCTACTTCCAGTAACAGGAGATTGTTAGGTTTCTTACCTTTGCCCTATTAATTACATGCACCTTACCTTATCCTTGTTCTTACAATTGGGTGTAAGACACCTCTTTATAACCCCAATAGAGAGTAGGTCTACTTGAAGAAAGTAATCCCGCACTCGTGACGTTTTATGACGCAGGGGTTTTATGTCCCTACTTAACCCTACCTACATTCAAAATACCATTCTATTCTTCGTAGACGTTAATAATGCTGTAGTTAAAAAGGCTGAAGCTATGACACACAACTCAATAAAATACAATTGATGTCTCTGATGAGGATGACATGGTCATCGAAATGTACATAAGGGTTTAATCTTAAGTAACTTGTTTTATTTGTTATTTTTTATTATTTTTGTGGCACTGGTGTTCTTTCCAATATTTTTATTGTAATATATTGTGCCACTGTGCTCTTGATATTGTATATTTTATGTGTGGTAACATTTTATTTCTAATGGTTGTTAATCTTCTGACAATCCTGAACAGAAATGCTGTAATTTTTAAATAGGATGGGTTGTTTTATTCCTGCGAAATGGTTACTATTTATGTTTATCTAACATACACGTGTGTTTGACTAGTATTGGAAATGTTTATGGTCACTTGTTGCGAAGCTTTGTAGACCTCAGAATTACCCCGCCGCAATCCACATCCGATTTAGATTTCGTCGCTGAACTATTGATAATTCATATAGACTTCTTCGTTTAGAAGGGTCTCGTTGACTTTCCATTTCAAACAATATTGTTTTAAAATGCGATTCACATCATTCGACCAACCGCACGTTCTGCGGATTATTTGCATTAAAATAGACCTTGTTCGAAATTTGATGGAAATTTTTTAATCGCTCACATTTTTTTTATAAATACTTTTAGCAAATCTATTCAGACTTGACTAGGTAGGCTTAGACGTAATAGTGCTAGAGATGTAACACAGATTTTAAGCAAATATTCTTACTAGAAAAAAAATATTGGATCTCATGTAACCTAGATTAGTCTACACAATTGCCTTTAAAGGATAATGAAATTGTTAGAAAGGGAAATAAAGATTTAAAATAGAGACATAAACTGGGCCAGGAATAAAACAGAGGATCACGTCTAGGTGGTATCCCTGAGGAAATTTTTATCGGGGCCAAAGAAGGGTGTATACAAGATATAATTGTGAAGATTGTGAAGGAAAAAATATTGAAGGATATGTCACGTAAAGGCAGTATAAAAGTAAGGGCATAAGTGGTCCCCTGGTAGTTGTTGTGGAAAAGACTCATGTGGTCAGGATTTACCTGCTCTCATACAGGTTCAAAGAAGGGTGTATACAAGATATAACCTAGTGAAGGAAGAGGAATATTGAAAGATATGTCACGTAAAGGCAGTATAAGAGTAAGGGCATAAGTGGTCCCCTGGTGGTAGTTGTGGAAAAGACTCATGTGGTCAGGATTTACCTGCTCTCATACAGGTTCAAAGAAGGGTGTATACAAGATATAACCTAGTGAAGGAAGAGGAATATTGAAAGATATGTCACGTAAAGGCAGTATAAGAGTAAGGGCATAAGTGGTCCCCTGGTGGTAGTTGTGGAAAAGACTCATGTGGTCATGATTTACCTGCTCTCATACAGGTTCAAAGAAGGGTGTATACAAGATATAACCTAGTGAAGGAAGAGGAATATTGAAAGATATGTCACGTAAAGGCAGTATAAGAGTAAGGGCATAAGTGGTCCCCTGGTGGTAGTTGTGGAAAAGACTCATGTGGTCAGGATTTACCTGCTCTCATACAGGTTCAAAGAAGGGTGTATACAAGATATAACCTAGTGAAGGAAGAGGAATATTGAAGGATATGTCACGTAAAGGCAGTATAAGAGTAAGGGCATAAGTGGTCCCCTGGTAGTTGTTGTGGAAAAGACTCATGTGGTCAGGATTTACCTGCTCTCATACAGGTTCAAAGAAGGGTGTATACAAGATATAACCTAGTGAAGGAAGAGGAATATTGAAAGATATGTCACGTAAAGGCAGTATAAGAGTAAGGGCATAAGTGGTCCCCTGGTGGTAGTTGTGGAAAAGACTCATGTGGTCAGGATTTACCTGCTCTCATACAGGTTCAAAGAAGGGTGTATACAAGATATAACCTAGTGAACGAAGAGGAATATTGAAGGATATGTCACGTAAAGGCAGTATAAGAGTAAGGGCATAAGTGGTCCCCTGGTAGTTGTTGTGGAAAAGACTCATGTGGTCAGGATTTACCTGCTCTCATACAGGTTCAAAGAAGGGTGTATACAAGATATAATCTAGTGAAGGAAGAGGAATATTGAAAGATATGTCACGTACAAGGCAGTATAAGAGTAAGGGCATAAGTGGTCCCCTGGTAGTTGTTGTGGAAAAGACTCATGTGGTCAGGATTTATCTGCTCTCATACAGGTTCAAAGAAGGGTGTATACAATATATAACCTAGTGAAGGAAGAGGAATATTGAAAGATATGTCACGTAAAGGCAGTATAAGAGTAAGGGCATAAGTGGTCCCCTGGTAGTTGTTGTGGAAAAGACTCATGTGGTCATGATTTACCTGCTCTCATACAGGTTCAAAGAAGGGTGTATACAAGATATAACCTAGTGAAGGAAGAGGAATATTGAAGGATATGTCACGTAAAGGCAGTATAAGAGTAAGGGCATAAGTGGTCCCCTGGTAGTTGTTGCGGAAAAGACTCATGTGGTCAGGATTTACCTGCTCTCATACAGGTTCAAAGAAGGGTGTATACAAGATATAATCTAGTGAAGGAAGAGGCATATTGAAAGATATGTCACGTAAAGGCAGTATAAGTGTAAGGGCATAAGTGGTCCCCTGGTAGTTGTTGTGGAAAAGACTCATGTGGTCAGGATTTACCTGCTCTCATACAGGTTCAAAGAAGGGTGTATACAAGATATAATCTAGTGAAGGAAGAGGCATATTGAAAGATATGTCACGTAAAGGCAGTATAAGTGTAAGGGCATAAGTGGTCCCCTGGTGGTAGTTGTGGAAAAGACTCATGTGGTCAGGATTTATCTGCTCTCATACAGGTTCAAAGAAGGGTGTATACAAGATATAACCTAGTGAAGGAAGAGGAATATTGAAAGATATGTCACGTAAAGGCAGTATAAGTGTAAGGGCATAAGTGGTCCCCTGGTAGTTGTTGTGGAAAAGACTCATGTGGTCAGGATTTATCTGCTCTCATACAGGTTCAAAGAAGGGTGTATACAAGATATAACCTAGTGAAGGAAGAGGAATATTGAAAGATATGTCACGTAAAGGCAGTATAAGAGTAAGGGCATAAGTGGTCCCCTGGTAGTTGTTGTGGAAAAGACTCATGTGGTCAGGATTTACCTGCTCTCATACAGGTTCAAAGAAGGGTGTATACAAGATATAACCTAGTGAAGGAAGAGGAATATTGAAAGATATGTCACGTAAAGGCAGTATAAGTGTAAGGGCATAAGTGGTCCCCTGGTAGTTGTTGTGGAAAAGACTCATGTGGTCAGGATTTACCTGCTCTCATACAGGTTCAAAGAAGGGTGTATACAAGATATAATCTAGTGAAGGAAGAGGAATATTGAAAGATATGTCACGTAAAGGCAGTATAAGAGTAAGGGCATAAGTGGTCCCCTGGAGGTAGTTGTGGAAAAGACTCATGTGGTCAGGATTTACCTGCTCTCATACAGGTTCAAAGAAGGGTGTATACAAGATATAACCTAGTGAAGGAAGAGGAATATTGAAAGATATGTCACGTAAAGGCAGTATAAGAGTAAGGGCATAAGTGGTCCCCTGGTGGTAGTTGTGGAAAAGACTCATGTGGTCAGGATTTACCTGCTCTCATACAGGTTCAAAGAAGGGTGTATATAAGATATAACCTAGTGAAGGAAGAGGAATATTGAAAGATATGTCACGTAAAGGCAGTATAAGAGTAAGGGCATAAGTGGTCCCCTGGTGGTAGTTGTGGAAAAGACTCATGTGGTCAGGATTTACCTGCTCTCATACAGGTTCAAAGAAGGGTGTATACAAGATATAACCTAGTGAAGGAAGAGGAATATTGAAAGATATGTCACGTAAAGGCAGTATAAGAGTAAGGGCATAAGTGGTCCCCTGGTGGTAGTTGTGGAAAAGACACATGGGGTCACGATTTACCTGCTCTCTAACGGGGTCAAAGAAGGGTGTATACAAGATATAACCTAGTGAAGGAAGAAGGAAATAGCTTGAGTGGCGAATAAGGGGGATTAAGGAAATAGAGTGTGGTTAACTGGTACTAGCTATGGGGAAGACTCATAACTGCCTTGGTGAGGGAGTCTGAAGTATAGCTGCTCTCTATCGAGCTAGTTATCCTGCTGGCTTTGTATTTAATACACTAAAGGTGTACTAGAAATCCGTGATGGCTTACCCTTAGTCTATAACCGGCGTCTCCAACCAACGGCCCGCTGGCCACATCCGGCCCTCGAACAGATTTTTTCCGGCCCGTGGAAAGCTAGAATACTGAAAAAAAAAAATATTTGGTAATATATTTCCTTTTAAGCATTTTTACCATTAAATATGAGTACAGTACTCGTCTCTCACTTGCCACTTCATTTCTCTATAAGTGTAAAACTATATGTAAACAAGTAAAAAACTAAGCATGAAAATCTCAAAAACCACCACTGAGCTCTTAATTAGAAAAAACCTCGTGAGTGTATGGGTTTGGGCTGGACTTTTTGCCCTGAAATATTGCCGGCCAGCCTTTCCTCCAAAAGTTTTCGATGTGGCCCTTGAGTAAAAAGGGTTGGAGACCCCTGGTCTATAACGTGTACCCCTCGTCTATTACTGTACTACAAAAAAAGACTAAACAGATTTTTAAACTAAAATAAGTTAATTTAGGATACAAATAATATTCTAATAATTCTTTCAACATCATCAACACATTTTGGCTATTGTTGTGTGCATGTATTTATCTATAGGGGATGAGATATGAACCTCCTTTTAGTGGAAGGAGTTCACCGCTCTCTCATGTACAACCTGCTACTACACAAACCTGTAACGGGTTAACGTGTCGTCCCGGAAGTGAGCTGGGACACTTTATGTTCTGCCCTGGGAGAAGACTTTCATCTTCCTTTCTTAGGGAGTTTAGGACCTAGGTCCCTTCTTAAGTCCCTCATCCGACATACCCATCCTTATACTTCATCCAACCCTGGGCTGTAGATATGTTCCTTGGACCTCGTTATAGAGAAGTCCCTGTGCACATATTCCATTACTGTTATCCATTACTGCGTCCTTTACATTACGTTTGCCACAATCTTATTTGTTTCCATCTTCAACTTGAGCTACTAGTTTACACTAACTGTATATTAATGTGTAAATGCAGTATGCGCCAAAATAAACAGTACTTGTAACAGTTGTAAGATTTCATTTTATTTACATAGTTTTGCGAACACATACAAGTGAAAAGAAGTTAAATCGGTTAGACTGTATAAACATGTTCTGTATGACCTCAGTTCAATTTGAGGCAACAATCGCACCGTTCTTAAAGAGTTGAAACATCGAAAAGTTGCATCATTAAAGAGTTGATTCAGTTGCAGTACTGTTTATTTTGGCGCATACGATATTTACTTGTAGAGCATTTACTTGTGTAATGAGTGACTAATGAGGCCTCTTCAAGTTTAGGTCGTGGCAATAATGAGTTACACATAATATCATATTTACATAAAATATGCGTGTAAGATTACATTATGTTACTTTTTTTTAACATTTTTATATAAAGTTTATAAGAAAATGTATTTTTGTTCATGTTATTACTAGTTGTGATTTTTCTGTTCGTAATAAAATTTACATAACGTAAAATTTGCAAAGAATACAAATTTTGTATAGTCTACGTAATAATGTGTCTTCTATATTAGAACATTGGCCCATTTATGACCAAATAGTCTATGTGTGTTAAACATCACTTTCCAAGTCCATTAACATGATTCTATCTTGAAATTGTAAGTAAAATCTTAGAATCTACACGAGGCATATGTTAATATTTGGTTTACGTAATATCAAAGTTTATATTTCGCATTTATTCCTTGACGTTATTACAATTTCAATTTAAAATAATAGACCATTGTAAAAAAATATAGAAAAAATATAAACAATCACGTTTGTGTACACAAAATGTAAGAGCTAAGGCACTCGTTTGTGTATTATGTATGCCAAGTCTATAAAAATGTGTGTAGAAATAAAACCGTAAATTTCACAATCCTTTCCAAAAACAAAGCACTAAATTTACCGATCGCCCTAAAACACTCCCCTCAAAACAATTCCTAAATTAGCCGCATGGATAGAATAAATACAATTTTGTTTTCCTTAAGTAGCCTATTAGAAATTTCTGTCAGAACTAATCGAAATAAAAAAGAAATCAACACAATTCTAACAATAATACTTAAAACTAAAAGAATAAAAATAGGTATAAAATAGCAATAAATACAGTTTTAGATGACGAAATCATAAAATAAGCTAGACACTGCGAGGTGAATCTGCAGGTGGGAAATGCATTGTTTCTGATTTAAAAATAAATGTGGCAAAGTTAGAGTTGCGAACCTTCTTTTAATTTCCTTTCCCACAGTGTTTCTTAACCGCCATTTTCGCATCGTGTTTCATTTGAATTTATTAGTAATCGGAAAACATTTTTGAACTTAAAAAAAGTAAATTAGATGTCATCATACACACCCTAAGTGTAAACTTCTAATGGCAAGAAATATAGTTCAAATCAACAAGAAATTAACACAACCCTTAAACAGTCTTTAATAGTTCGATATTCTCTAGTCATTCTGGTGCCCTATAGAAAAGCACGAAACTCAAACATTACAGAACGAAATATCCTTATTACTTCAACTTAACATTTAAAATAATTAAAAATTGTACAGTATATCAAATTATAGATAACCTAAAATTAAAAATATAAATTGATAAAATTAAATAGAACCTAATAAATTCTATAGGATAATTAATATAATATAATCTAATACAATACTTGATAACTATATTTATCATTATTAGGAAACAAAATCGTTTTCCTTAAAGATGGATTCTACTTTACTGCATGTACAATGCAGAACGTAACATAACCTACAAACATTAAAAACAGCTGTTGTATAAAGTCATATGTTCACATAATGTAATCAAATAATCTACAGTACAAAATATAACATAACCTACGAATCACGGAAACAGCTGTTGTAAATACTCATAGATTATCGCTTAATATAAGCTATTTATATACATATATATATATATAGCTAAAATTGTCCGAAAAATGTACTGAGCACTTAAAAACTCTCAAAAAAGCCAAAAAAATTATTTTTAACTCGTGTTAAATATTTTTAAAACAATTTTTTCTAATGAATTTTATTTTGGAATTTACATATATGTAAACATTTATTATTTCTAACAGAAGAATCGAAATAGGATTAAAATTTTTGAACTTCTTTTAGTCGACACTGAACAGACAATCTAACAGTTTAGCTTACTTTCAATATCATGAAGGCATATTTCTTGTACGTGTTTCATATACCTTCGAACGTATATTTCACGCATGCGTGTATAAATACTCGCGATTCGTAGGTAAACTTAAAGTCAACACCGAAACACAAAGATTGACTGTTTTCAGCGTGTCAAGACTCTGTCTGCAAAGGCCATATGGGGAATGCGTTTCCCTCCGTATTGCCTCGACTGAATGAGTCACTCATTCTCGGCTTTGTAGGTTAAGAACCTGTCCACGACCTTCTTGGCTTCTACTTCTACCAGTTGCACTATTTTTACACTTACTTTAACAGTGGTTAACTGATGTGATGTAGACTAGTTAAACTACATGTTGCAGCAAACCCTCAGGACAGGTGTCATAAATTTCGAGTAACTGCACTAGGCCGGTTCTTGGTAACAGGCCTGTGAGAATCTTGTTGAGACAAATTGCGCAGCGAACAAAATACAGTTTTAAAATAATTGCCAGTGTTTCTAATTGTTTTAAATATATTAGTAGTTTCTCCTTAATATTTTGTTATTAAAACTTTTCAGTTATTTCCAGTATTTTATTCACTATTATTATTTCATCCTCTTAATTCGACTGCATTAATACAGACCGAGATGCAGTATTGTTTACTATTTTTGGTATAAAAGATTCTTTATATCTCATTTAATCTCTCTCTCTCTCTCTCTCTCTCTCTCTTTCTGTCTGTCTCTGTTCTCTCTCTCTCTCTCTCTCTCTCTCTCTCTCTCTCTCTCTCTCTCTCTATATATATATATATATATATATATATATATATATATATATATATATATATGTCGGTTTTATAGCGTCTCCCGTCGCTATCCGATTTTTAAACTTTGTCTTCATGGTTTCTTAATGTAGCAGTGATTCAGCGATAAGTTCCTTTTACTTATGGATTTATTGATGGTTTCTCCCCATGTTAGTCTGGGTCTTCCCTCCCCTCTCTTCTCTCCGGTGGCGTCCATTCCATAGCAACTCTCGGTAATCTTTCCTCCGACATTCTAATGACTCCTCTAAATCTCCTCTACTACTGTATCCTTCTGCTCTATCATGTCTCTAATACTTCCATCAGTCCTATATTCTCGTCTAGAGACGACATGACCTCCTAAGAGCCTCCATTACCATTGCGTTAGCCTTGCCCTTGTCTGCTTGAGACATTACAACGTAAAGTCAAGATACCTTTTACTATGGTGTTATATATTCGTTTTTCTCGTCTTTTTGTTATTTATTCGTTCAGTCTCTTGTTTTCCGCCCCTGTCCTACTATGTTTTATTTCTTCTTTATCTTTACTATCCTTTATCATTTCCACTCCCAAGTACTTGTTTTTGTCACATATTTTGATTTCTTCCCTCAATGTTTTTAATCCTTGGAACAAAATTGTTTGGAATTAATTTAAATGAAAATAAATAACTATTTATATGGAACTTATTTTTAAATGGAATAAGAACTAAATTTAATTTTGAGACGTTGATAAAGATTGCAAAGTAAAAACATTATGAGTCTGAAAGTTTTTCGGATAAATTTTCTTAAATTATTAATTTCATCAAGTCATTATTTCTCCACGTACAAACAATCGTCAAGGACAAGAAAACACTTCACATAAATTTTAATGTCGTGACCTATTAGAATTATTTTTAAAATATTTCAGATCGGATAAATATCATAAAGGTCGTGGGTTTTCCACCGCCTAGAAGTCATCTTTAAATTCTGAAGTTCAGAAGCTGATTTTGTTTCAGGCCTGACCATTGGTAATCCATGCTTTTCCTTTCCAAAAAAAAGCTAAACAATTTCGAATGCCGTAGAAAAATTCTCAACAGGAATGTTTGAAAAATAATTCATTAACCATTTTTAAGAACACTGTGACGTTCTCATACTTGGGAAAGTGTGAATACTAAAAAAAAGTACTTCAACAATTCCCGTGACTCTTTGTACACCATCTAGATTTGCTAATACTGTAAAATGATTTCAAAACTGAACATTTGGTAAAATAATCCGTAAACCTAAATTTACTTAATGTTTGAAAAGTCGTTTTTTTGCTACGTTCAAACATACAATTTATCCAGTTCTCTCGTTTTCTTGTGTAATACAATCATTACATTGTACAGAAATAAGTTATATATCTACCTAAGGCGATGTCTTTTAGCTATGTAAAAGCTCATGTTTGGTAGTACATAAACTGTTTCCATGGGAACGCGAGGCAATATTGAAGCCATGAGCGGTATATCGCAAATATCTAAAACTGCCTGAATTTATTTAAGCGAGGGGAAGATTTATAAAAAGATAAAAATATAATTTGTCTTATAAAAGAATCCCCTTCTCTTCTTATGGATGTAAAAACAAGTAATATAAAAAAAATCAACTCAACAAATTCCTACTTAGTTCAACAAAACTCAAAAATTATTTTAGTTACTTTTTATTAAACATTTATAATTAATATAAATAAATTAACATATGCGGTAAAGCTGCTGTTCTACCACACGACCAATAACATAAAATCAGCTGTTTAATTAAACCGTATATTATCACTTATTTTAAGCCAAATAAGATGAAATAGCTATATTGCATACCTTGCATCGTTTGTAAAAATTTTCTCACATATAGAAATAAAATTAAATAATTAATTAATTATTATTTGAAAAAAACTGTATTAACATCAAGTGTCAACCACTATAAGTTTACAAATATATTTTTGAACTTGAGTGGACGAGTGAAAAGTATTTTAATAACGATTGAAAATTTGAACAAGGTATATATAGGGAGAGTGTGAACTAATAGAAGGAATTGAATGAAGGAACATGAAAATAAGCAGGAATAAAGAAATAACTTAATGAGCATCTGGTGAAGGGAAGAGAGGAATATTAACCTCTCTTCCCGTGGACAGAATCCTTTACCTGAAGAAGACCTGGTCTCCCAGGATTTAAAGGATGCCTACACGGTACAAGTAACAAAAAATCGAATAAATAAAGGAGAGTTCCTTCGCTTTGAGCAGGCCTATTAGACAAGCAGGGAAACACATTTTTTGCATATAATTTAAATCGTATTTTGCAATTTAGTAAACTATATTGTCGGTTGTTAAAGTAATTATTATTTATATAACAAAAATATTAACCTTGATACCTTTAAATTTAAATGTAATAGCGGTTCAGACGTTAATGTTAAAATTGGCAATTTCTTAAAATGTGAAGAAAATTTGAGTAAGGAATAGAAATTATATGTACGAGCCAATTATTTTATAAAGAGCTTTGTTTCTATGGCGAATATTTGCTAAAAGAAAATTATCTGTATATTTTTAAAATTTCCTAATAATTTACTCGTCACCCAAGAAAAGCTTTCGCCTTTCCATTAACTCTACATCTAAAAGCAATTTGCGACCCATTCCCTTTTTGAATGTGAATTGTCTTCAGGAATACACCGCTAAGCAATTAGGGTTTGCAGAACACAATGAGGGTTCTATTATTTCACGAAACCTAACCTACCCCAAGAGTGCTGTTATTTAATTAACGTTGCTTCCTCTAAGAAAAGTTCCGTGCCAGCGATCACAAGCCTCCATTAAAACAACAGGTTATGAGAAGGTATTAATTTGTAGCGAGCTGGCTAATTAGCCGGCCATGGACGTGTAACTTTCCTAGACCGAAACGGCGAGCGTTGCTTTTTATATTAATTATTTCGTTGCCATTGACTCCTGTACTCGGTGCAGTTTACTCATCGCGCTGTCCCAATGCGTCATTCGTATTTGTTTTCGCTATTCCCATTGTACATTAGCGCAAACACATATTTGTACATACATTACTATGGTACATACAATATTAATTGCTTTGTTTCAACAAAAGGAACACCTATCGAATGAATCACGTATCGATACGTCATGTTTCGAAGTTAGCTTAAGAATGTTTTTAAACTTCGTGAGCTACATGCAGGTTCAACACACATTATTCCTTTTTACACTTTCTGAAAAGATAAAAGCCTCTAACATATAGATTTACACGATAATAATTTTAAAATATTAATCTTAGAAGTAACACGAAATACAAATTCCTTCATGTAGTTTTTTTTTCATTTCAGTAACTAACTTAATAAAATTGCTGAAGATTTAATTCTTGGTGCGCAACTAGATATCCTTTTTGGGGACATCTATTAAGGCTGTGTCCCCAAAGAAGGGTAGGGAGGGATTGCAAATAAAGATAGGTGAGATTAAGGTGAGATAGATCTGATAGAGGGGAACATTTAGGAGCAGGACGAGTGGAGGATTGTAGACCTAATCTCTAGAGGAGATTTAAGGAGATGTCTGCTCTTTACGCCGCTTATAACAAGAAAGCAAGGAAGGCGATGGAATTTAATAGGACTAAAAACAAATAATATAAACAAAAAATGTTTAAAGTAAATTCCTTCATTGGTCAACAAAGACGAATTTTATTTTAGTTACTTTTTATTAAATAATTACAATTAATATAAATAAAGTAACAAAATCTATGCGTTAAAACAGCTGTTCTACCACATTACCTATAACATAAAATCAGCTGTTTAATGAAATCATAAGCTATCCCTTATTTTAACCCAAATGGGACGAATAAATATATTGCATAAAATGCCCCTTTTTGTGAAACGTTTTTCTTACATATAAAACTAAAATTAATTCATTTAAAATTTAATTCATGAGTTAATATTTGATAAAACTGAATTAACATCAAGTGCTATCCACTACAATTGAAAAACATGTATTTGAACTTGAGTGGATGAATAAAAAGTATTTTATAAACGATTGAAATTTGGTACAAGATATACGAGTATATAAGGAGAGTGTGAGTAACAGAAGGAAATGAAAAAGCACAAAGTGATTCTCCGATAACGGCCTTAGGGAGTAAGTGTCCGTTTTCATCAGGTTTAGAAACGACCACCTGAAGTAGGCTTATTCCCAAGGGGAACATAAAGATCGCCCATCAGATGTAGTTCCTTCTAAAAAGGGGAAAAGTAGGTGATATTAGGTAAGGACGAGAAAATGACATATTAAAGCCCTTATCTGAGATTATGGGACCATTTCAGCAATTGGAAATAGGGGGATAGGGATGCAGGGAATATGAGTTGTTTAAGTGAATAAAACCTACTTTCAATTCGAGAGAAGAGACATGTCTACTTGTATAATCGTGTAACTACTGCAAGAAGATAAACGTTTTGATTAGTTTTGCTTTATGTGTCCAGACTTCAAGACGCTTTCTTCAGGGGGTTTTCTATAACAATAAGGATGACGTCACCTCCTTATCCCAGCTGTCTAATGCGACAAAGCAAGTCTACGAATTAAACCTCAGTGGCCTAGTTTAATCATATGGGTTCGGTTCATACTAATACAAACCGTACAACAAACGTAAAACATTTAACTTTAGGTGTGTTAGATACCTTCATATCGCCATTTGTCTCCTACGTAGCAAAATTGAAATGGAATATTAATCCTATACGGAAATGGCATAAATGATTATTCTATTATAAAAGTAAAATGAATTTATGTCTTGGATATAGTAATAAGTAATCGAGGACTTTCAATATATATTCTTAACTAAACTATTACAAGGATCCGTATTATAGATTCATGACTCATAGGTTCTTAATTAAACTATAACAAGGATCCGTATTATAGATTCTTTCCTCATAGATTCTTAATGCAACTATTACAAGGATACGTATTATAGATTCATGACTCATAGATTCTTAATTTAACTGTAACAAACATCCGTAATGTAGATGAATGAATCATTGATTCTTAATTAAACTATTAAAAAGATCCGTATTATTGATTCATGACTCATAGATTCTTAATTAAACTCTAACAAAAATTCGTAATATAGATGAATGACTAATTGATTCTTAATTAAACTATTAAAAAGATCCGTATTATTGATTCATGACTCATAGATTCTTAATTAAACTCTAACAAAAATTCGTAATATAGATGAATGACTCATTGATTCTTAATTAAACTCTAACAAAAATTCGTAATATAGATGAATGACTAATTGATTCTTAATTAAACTATTAAAAAGATCCGTATTATTGATTCATGACTCATAGATTCTTAATTAAACTCTAACAAAAATTCGTAATATAGATGAATGACTCATAGATTCTTAATTAAACTCTAACAAAAATTCGTAATATAGATGAATGACTCATTGATTCTTAATTAAACTCTAACAAAAATTCGTAATATAGAAGAATGACTCATTGATTCTTAATTAAACTCTAACAAAAATTCGTAATATAGATGAATGACTCATAGATTCTTAATTAAACTCTAACAAAAATTCGTAATATAGATGAATGACTCATTGATTCTCAATTAAACTCTAACAAAAATTCGTAATATAGATGAATGACTCATTGATTCTTAATTAAACTCTAACAAAAATTTGTAATATAGATGAATGACTCATTGATTCTTAATTAAACTCTAACAAAAATTCGTAATATAGATGAATGACTCATTGATTCTTAATTAAACTCTAACAAAAATTCTTAATATAGATGAATGACTCATTGATTCTTAATTAAACTCTAACAAAAATTCGTAATATAGATGAATGACTCATTGATTCTTAATTAAACTATTAAAAAGATCCGTATTGTAGATTCGTGCCTCGTAGATTCGTTATTTTTAAAACACAATGATCCGTGTAGGTTCGTGTAGCTTAAATGTCTTGGAACAAGTTATCTTATAAAATTTAACTCGACAAAAATATTTGTATCAGGTTCTAAATACAACATTGCGTAAATTGTTTATAATATCTTTTTATTAATTATAATTGTTGCTTTTAACCGAACCCACCGACAGACGAATGTTACGTGTGGATGATTTATTCAATTACGCCAGTGAATTTCGGAGTGGCGAAGTGTCTGGGGATAGGCTGCTCCAGGACCTACCCCTATTGGATCAATACGAAACTGTAAGTGCCGAAGGGGGGAGCCGGTCCGCTTTCCCTTTTTCCTACAACTAAACCTACCCTACGCCGCAGACAAAGAGCGATTGCGTCATTATAAAACGTTTTCGAATTTACTAAAATTAAAAGGCAAAATCTGTTTTTATGGCTTATGCTAAAATGTTAATAACGTTAGAAATGTTTTATTGTAAATCTCGCAATGCCTTTAATATTATATAAGTCTTACATAAAGTAATTATATCCATAACGTATGATTACTTACTTTGCAACACAAGGATGATATGATATTTGATTTTGCGTAGTTACATTCTTGATTATATATCGATTTATGACTTAAACAATTTAAAAACAAGTAATACTTTTTTTTAAGTAGGCCTAAATTCCTACTAAAGCCAAAAACCAAAAATTTTATCATTTTGCTTATTTCGAGTCTGTTTATTTTATTCCTTTAATTTATTTTTAACCTTACAGCAGTATTTATGATATTTTGTGGTAACAATGACAACAGTTTAAGGTTGTACAATGGAGGTTTCAACGACAACCAGATGGGGAAAAATTCATATACATCTTTAAAAAATTCATTTCTTGTTATTGGAAAGTTGGGGCTGTGCCAAAACACACAAGACTTTGAACATGAAGATTCATAGTTCAAATCCTGATAGACCCTCAAATTTTTATAATTTTATTATTGAATAAATATTTTTTTAAACTTTATTAATATCAATTGTCATTCACTACAGGTTTTAAAAAATGTATCTTAATTCATTGGATAAACAAAGACGTATTTTATTAACGATTGAAACTTTGTATAAGATATATATCAGGAGAGTGTGCGCTATTAGGAGGAATTTAATAAACAATGATTTAGTCTTGTGGTTAGTTGTAAAGTTAATGCTTGACTAATTCTGAGAATAATTTCTCCACGTTGTTTTTCTTATTCAATCAAACCGATTGAATACACATCTCCCAGTATGCCGTGCCAGAAGTTCACATAATCATTATTTTAAAATTAATTTTAAAAAATGTATCATACAATATTTAATATTGACACGGATTGCGAAGGTCATAAAAAATGTAAATTTAACGAAGAGTGCAGAGTTAAACAAGCATTTTGATACTAGTTCAATCACTAAATCCTAGGGTCGCTACTGTCGATACATCACCCAAATCAGCAAATGTTGCCAAGTTGTGGAGCTGACTGCACGCCTCCTGTTACTGTCACCGGCGCACGAGAAGAGCCTTAGTCCATGGCAGGTCAAAACGATAAGCTCATTCCCAAAACAATTTCAAACAAAAGGTCAGATTTACAGAAAATTACAATGCAGAAACGGGATTACATAATTTATTTTGTGCACCCTCTCTTATTAAAATGATTACTTTTACCTATCTGTAAATACTTATATTACTTATTAAAATATAACTACTAAAAAACTACTCTACCGTCAGGTTATGTTTGTAGGTCAGGAATGCATCTACAACGCATGTGCAGAACTGAAACCCGAGCGTAACTCATTTCTAAACCAGGGTTCTACTCGTGCGCCGGCGACAGTACTTCGTACGCAGCTTCATGCTTGGCAGGGGGACCGTGCAATCAGCTGTTCAAGTTTGCAAGCCATTTACTGATTTGGGTTGATGCCTAGAAAGTAGCGACCCTAGGATCTAGTGATGGAACTACTATCAAATCGATTCCCTTTTAATACCATCCTGCTGGCCCTATTTGTTGTTTTTTTATTCAGTGTTTTATAGTATGATTTATTAGCCATATCTGAATGCGTGAGGAAGGGCATATGCTATTATACACAGGGCAGTAAATCCAATGAGAGATAAGAGCTTTTAGAACGATGTAGAGCTGTCAATTTGCCAATAACGAACAACATAGTCTTTTAGATGGAGCCAGAGCAAAAGAGACTAGAAAATTAAGAAATTTTAGGTAAGACCAACTTACATATGAATGTCCAAGACTCAGGTGCAGTGTTTCAAATACCCTGGCGATGACACTGCTTCCAGAATGTCAGTAACGACCTGAAAGAAGAGTTGATAGACGTCAGTGCCCTGCACTTCAGGACCTTGACCTCCTTTATATCCTTGAAGAAGAAGCCTTCCCTTCAATTCATTACATACTTACAGTTTATTTAAGAAGCACCAATGAGGCATAAACGTGGATAACGACGGATCTAAATTTCGAATTATCAAACCGTCCTGAATGCTCCCAAAATACAGGCTGAGAGGATATTCTGGAAACGCTGTGGAAACAACTTACTTGGAAACAAGGAACTCTGTACTGAAGACGCTCACAGACTAAATCTCATTAGTCTGTGAAATCTTTGCCACCATGTCATGGAGTTGCTGAGGGGAAGTGGCAACAAAGGACACCATAAGATAAACCATTGGATCGATTAAAGGTCTAGAGTGCAAGAACCCCTTTGGCTTACTTTGTGCGTCCATCCCGACTAACTGCAATACTCAAGTGGTAAGATATAGGCTAATAATAAGAGATAAGCCTTGTGAATGTTGGTGGCCAGTGGAGGAGGAGAAGAAATTGTGAGCTTTACGAGGTATTCGGAGAACCCAATATAGACAAAGTAATAAGAGTTGGAAGACTGCCCTGGGCAGGGCATGGGGCCAGGATGGAGGAGAGTTATGTACCCATAAGCCTGTTAGATGGAACTATCTACAAAATGAGAGCAAAAGGACGCCCTAGAGTTAGATGGAGGATTGCTCAACTCAGAATGTCAGAACCCTGCTGAATATGAGGAATTGGAAAGCAGCAGCACAGGATCGAGCTACCTGGCGAAGGTACATTGAGGAGGCCATGGTCCACATCGTAGCGCCATGGAAGAAGAAGAATAAGAGCTAATGCATCGCTGGGTTTAAATGATGCCTTGTTTGAGAGGCGAGACACGTAATTATCTTAATTAACTGAAATAATTAACTGTCATTTGGAATTCTATAACTGCTAATTATTTGTTCTAATTTTAAAAAAATTGTTTCATTAGAAAGATTATTAATTTTTAATTATTAAAAGCAGTAAGATTGAGATCTTCTGTGCGGTACAGGTGATTGTCAAAGCTATTCCGATGTTATTAGAGGCAGATCTGACAGTTGGACGACATTCCAAAACGTCGACGCAAGTTTGGCCCAGGGTCGTCTTCTGCCAGTCGCGCTACTACTAGGAATTTTTCCTCAGTGATCAAATGTTTTATCCTCCGTTTACGGAGCCCCATAAGATACCTTAATATTCTATGTTTGTTCTCTTAGTTGCTATTTTCATCCCTTTCTCCTTACCCAACCCAAGTATAACTTAGTTGTAACATGGTCGGTACAAGATATTCCCACATTTCAAAGGCCTCGCCTTTTTCATTAAGGCTTCGGTCGTTGTCAATGCTTTCATTTTGCATAATACAATCAAAAATACATAAGTCTGATATTGAGAAAATGTAATTTACAATCTATAGATACTATTTTAAACCCCCTAGTGACCATTTTGGCATATAGTCGTTACTTTTGAGACGGAGGTCAAAGTGTAAAATAATTGTTATATTCATCAAATAATAACTAATTAACATAGTTAATTAGAATAAAATTTTATGTATATGTAAATGGCAATACTATCATCAGAAAAAACATGGCTATAAAGAAGTTATAAAAAAAACTCATTTAACAACGAGTTTATTTATAAAATAGAAAAGATAAATAAGTACCTATTCCTTGTTTAACTGCTTTGTGCGTAGGGCTCGTCGTGCGGATAGAGGCTTGTTAACTGCCTTGCTAATCAGTAAACACTGCCTGGTCAATCGATAACCACTGCCTAGCAAATCTGTAACCACTGCTTGGCCAATCTATAACCACTACCTGGTCAATCGGTAACCACTGCCTGTCCAATCAGTACCATTGCCTGGTCAATCTGTAACTACTACCTGCTCAATCGTAACCACTGCCTGGCCAATCGTAACTACTGCCTGGCTAAACGTAACCACTACCTGGGCAATCTGTAACGACTGCCTGGCCAATCGGTAATCACTGCCTGGAAAATCTGTAACCACTGCCTGGCCAATCGGTAACCACTACTTGGTCAATCAGTAACCACTGCCCGGCCAATCTGTAACCACTGCCTGGCCAATCGGTAACCATCGCCCGGTCAACCATCAACCACTGCCTGGGCAATCAGTAACCATTGCTTGACCAATTAGTTACCATTGCCTGGTTAGTAGTTTACAATACCAAAGAAAATAATTTATAGTCTTTATTATAAATTATATTGATTACAAATAATCTATCATAGTCTAAAAAGGAAGTAAATTATAGATCACAAGAGCAATCACTATAAAAATACAGTGCCTGAAAAATACATTGCCATTATGTAACACCCAGGACATACAAAATAAAAAGGAATCCAACTCAAGGCTATGCGAGTGTTTTTGTGTGTTTTAATACCAACGACTCATTATCTCCTGTTAGGGATACGAAAGGGATGGTAAATATAACCTGGATTATTGTAGTTACACGAAACTAATCCACATGATTCGGACGTGGATGCAGAGTCGTTGCTCTTCGACATACTCTTTATTGCAGGGGTAACTGTGGGGAGTGACCACTAGGGGGGTACAAGGTTTGGGGGGGCGTGTATATCTGCATTGAAACTACATTCAGACGAAAGGTGTGCGTTCTCAATTAGTTGTACCTGCGGATAGACTGGCGTGCATGTGCTTTTTTTTGCAGAATGTTTATTTTTAATGACCCTTGTTACTGAATAATATTACCTAAGTCATGGATTTTTAACAATTTCTCAAGACATACGTCGTGCAAAGCCTGAATCAAGTCTATCACTGTAGGATTGCAGCATTATCACTTTTACGGTTAAATATATTTATAGTAAAAGTTGAATAAAATTATCTAACTTTTAATTGATCTAACCAGTTTCGTTTTCTTATTCGGATTGTAATTATCGAGCAATATAAATAGAAGGGGGCGTGGCCTCATGTCAGTGTTATATACAGGGTCAAAGAGCTTGAATCTCTATTGGATTTATAAAGTGTTGTTTGCTATCAACCTAAGAGCTCGAAAGGTGTACAGTAAGAGCCACTGTAAGATAGAGATGGTCGATACTTCGTCCCGGTGACTTTGTCACCGATATTCGTTTGTCTTTAGAGGTACCAGTGACAAAATATGGAAAATGCCAGTTCCAGTGACAATGGATCGATCGTCGTCATTAGCAGGAAAGTTACTGAAATTTTACCGTGGCTGTCATTGGTTTATTCGTCGTTGTCACTGGATCTACTCTACGCGCTCGGCTCAGGGCGCCGATTATCATGCAATGTCGTTGACTGAAGGGGGAGGGGATTTTCTCTGTTGTGATTGGGCAAAATGTCGCCATCACTGAATTTATAGTTACTGATATTTTACCAAGGCTGTCATTGGTTGATTTGTCGCTGTCACTGGTTTTAATCATTTACGTCGTATGTGAGTGGGCGATTTGTGTCAGATTTCAGGACAGTGGCAGTGTTGTGTGCCGTAGACTCTATAGTTTGCTTAATTCCGTATGAGTTTATTTTTAAGTAAAATTAGATTTCCGAGAAAAAGACCTATAATTACCCTAATTTATCCAAACTAGTGAAACAACATTTTTGTGGACTTTCCACATCCGTACCTTGCGAACGACTATTGTCTAAAGGAATTTCATTCTAAATGACAAAAGATCCCCGTTAAATCATGATAAGGTCTGAAAAATACTTTTTAATAATACGAACATCCATTACTGTAAATAAACTGTATTTTGTAATTAAACCCTATGTTGTAATTAAACTGTTATTTTGTGGTTTTATATAAGAATTTATTATTTCTTACTCCAGTGTATGTGTTGTAGTAACATCCTAATAATAATGTCCCCGGCACTGTCTTTCGCCACCAGTGTGGTATGCATGCCTGTTATGGGCACATACAGATCTGTCTAAATATCCCTTGTCACCGGTAAAAGTCACTAATCCAAGCCTGGCGCTGTTATTAAAATCACCGATCCGTTAAGGTCACTGGATCGACCATCCCTACTGTAAGGCTCATAGAGGCTTGTTACCTTTTTACTCGGAAGATTAATAAACAAAATATAAACAACGGTAAACAATACCTCCAATATTACCAATCATACTGGAGTACCCAAGCTGCAGTAGGCTACTATGAGTAAAGGACACTATTGTACTATTTTATAGAAAATTACTATATATCTATATTAAAATATACCTATGAAGTACCCAAATGGGATAGATTTGGTTGTAAGAAAAGTAAAAGTTTAATGTAAAGGTTTATTTATGTATATTTTCATTCTGTAATTTCCTACACTCCCTATGAGTTGGCATAATAACAAATTACCGAGGCCTGTTACCTTATTCGCACGATGAATAACCAAAATAGAAACAGCGGTATGTCATATCTCTACTATTACTAATTATTACAACAATGGCAATTAGAACGTGTTTGTTTGTTGGGGCATTCTCATCTACGTTTGGTATTCCCCTAGGGAAAATGTTTGCTTCTGACGTTAATATCAGAGCTGATGAATCAATCAACACATTAAAAAGATTTCGTTCCCAGAGTTGCTTAACTTGTGTTATTAAAGGCCCGGGCTTGTCTGCAGATACCACATTGTTGACGGCGCCGTAGGGGAGGGGATTGTGTTTGGAATATTGATGCATGTTTATCGCTTTCAGACAGTTCCTTGACAATGGATTGTATCCGTCATGGGCCGACTCAGACGGCATTTCTAATTTAAACTCATATCCTCCTCATTTTCATGACACTTATCAATTGTAGCTTTCTGTCTTCAGCTAAACAGTCAATATCTTTACTCCTGTCCTAAAATCGTTAGAAATTAAATACATTAAATAATAAAGAGCACATATTCACAATGAATAATTTATTTTCATTGAGAAAGCCATCGTCATCCGTGAGTACAACCACACAACTTGCAATCAATCATTAATTTTGATATACGTGTTTCAATGGCAAAGTCGCCATCATCAGTGAGTATAACCAAACAATTTGTGTTGATATATGCCTACTCACAAACTACATAATTTGTATAATTATAGACATCTCTTTGATGAAGATGACTTCGTCATTAAAACGCGTTTGGGAAAATAAATTATTGGTTATGAGATGGTATTCCTTATTTAATAACAACTTTTGATCATAATTGAAGCTCATATTCTGGTACTATGCATTTGTTTCAGTATTTGTGTAAATAAAAAAGTGCATATACAGTCTCGATAAATCGGACTCCGTTAGCTCGGATTTCCGGATAAACCGGAATGATTTTTAAGTAGAATAAAAGAACAATAAATAACACAATGATATAAGTACAGTATATACATAAAAAGTCTAACACAGCAATAAAAACATCTAAGACTTGAGCTACTTTTTATTCATCCACTCAACTTCAAATACATTTTTTTTAAACTTGTAATAGATGACACTTGATGTTATTAGATATTTTTCAAATTATAATTTATTAATTAAATTAAATTATTTATTTCAATAATTAATTTTCGCATTCAATTTTGCCACTTAATGTATTTATATTTATATTAATTGTAATTATTTAATAAAAAGTAACTAAAATACAATTTTTCTTAGTTTACCTAAGTAAGGATTAACTTTAATTTTTTTTAAAATATTGCTTGTAGGCCTATACAAATATGAATAATTAATTTTAATCGGATATTAATTAGATTTTGAAATCTGGAATGTAGATTTTTCAGCAAAATTCTATCATGAATTAAGTTTAATGGGAGTTTAATAAAATTAATTTGTATAACTATTCAGCCTAAGGGTGTGTTCCTTTAAGAGTTAGGGATTTAATTTCCCAATATTTTAAATTCTAATTTTCGGTATTTTTCAGCAGAAGAATATAGAACATCTTATGACGTCACACAATATACACCTGATTTCCTTTTTTATATTTTTAAAGGATTTTTGAAACGTAGACATCGTTTAAGTCAGTTGCTTTGAATAAAATGACTAAAAAATTGTTTTTGTTATTTCTAATTGCCGACTATAACGGAACAACAGTAATAAAGTATTTATTGCAAATAGCGCTTTTAAAGCATTGAATTTTTCCAAAGTACAAAGAGGTCCACGTTTATACGTAAATATACGACCATGCTCGTAGAAAAATAAAACAAACAAATAATATAAATTTTTAAGACAACCTCTAATTGGGTAAACAAAGAAAAAAAATCATTCTATACTTTTTGTTAAATAATCTTGATTAGAATGGATTTTAAGTAACATATGTAAAAAAACCAAGGAATATGAACAACTTTTTCAAGTCAGTTCCTACTTAGTTCAACAAAGAAAAATGTTAATTTAGTTAATTTTTAATAAATAATTACAATTATGTATATAAAGTAACATGACCAATGCGTCAAAACAGTTGTTCTGCCACATAACCTATAACATAAAATCAGCTGTTTTATGAAATCATATGATATCTCTTATTTTAACTTAAATGGGACAAAATAACTACATTGCATACCTTGCCCCTTTTGTGATAAATTTTCCTCTCTTATAAAACTAAAATTATTTCATTTTAAATTTAATTAATATTTGAAAAAACTGTATTAACATCAAGTTTCATCCACTATAAGTTTGAACAAATGTATTTGAACTTGAGTGGATTTATTAACTATTGAAAATTTGAATATATATATATATATATATATATATATATATATATATATATGTATATATATATATATATATATATATATATATATATATGTATATATATATATATATATATATATATATATATATATATATAAAGAACATAAGTCAAAATACAAATACAAGAATTATAATTGAATTTACAATTCAATAGATATGTTAATTTTAATTGTTTAATATTCGTGATGATGTTGGTACTGTTAGCCAACGAAAAGCTTTGAATTGTAAATTCAATTATAATTCTTGTATTTGTATTTTGACTTATGATCTTTATTAATACACAAGAATACATATTGCGATATATATATATATATATATATATATATATATATATATATATATATATTAAAACAACATAGGTTATTCAAATACAAGAATATTTATTAATTTATATCCAAAGCTTTTCGTTGGCAAACAGTACCAACATCATCAGGAATGAAAATTACAATAATGTAAGCTATAGGCCTCCTTACATTATTGTAATTGTCATTCCTGATGATGTTGGTACTGTTTGCCAACGAAAAGCTTTGGATATAAATTAATAAATATTCTTGTATTTGAATAACCTATGTTGTTTTAAATTATAAAAACAAGAAAACGTATTATATATATATATATATATATATATATATATATATATATATATATATATATATATATATATAGAGAGAGAGAGAGAGAGAGAGAGAGAGAGAGAGAAAGAGAGAGTGAACTTGTAAAAGGAATTGAAATTTATCCTGATTATTAATACCTGCAATATTTTGCAAGGTGGGAAAAAATGGCCAGGGATATTCACGCTCCATTTTCCAAGTGTTATTTCGTTCTTGCTTGTTCTAAGTCTGAAGTGCGAAAACTAAATGCTTAATAATAATAATGTTAAATTCAAATTGAAATAAACACTTTGAATCATTTCTCTATAAATATGGGGAAATGATTTTGTATTTATCTAATTTTAACTTACACTTTTTTAGCGGAAGGAGTGAAACAAAATGAGGGCCCCCTGGCAAAGGCAGGTGATAACACCGGAGCAACATGTGGAATGCAAATTAAAGACGCCATATGTTAGCTTGAGTCACTGTTGCCAACTGTGCGACCCAAGACTAAACTCTTCTGTTATAATTATGCGTAACCGTAGGGAGCAAAAGAATAACGGGGCATCCTTTGTTTTATCTTCATTAGCTTTAATTGTAAGGCTGGACGAGAATATTATGGGCCGTGAACAGTTACTTTTCCACGCGGCTCTGAGAGTTCAACTGTTACATCGTCAAGTTACGATTGTACTTCTTGGGATCATGTTACATCTCACGAAGGACCTGAGTAGATTAGAAGGCTTTACTATGACAAATAACTAACCTAATCATGAATCATGTTAGATTCATTCTTATCGTGCTAGAATTCTGATTACCAAGAGGCCTAAATGGTTATATTATAGACTACACAAGATATCCCAAACAGAAATGGCTGCTTGCTAAATAATTGTACTGTATATTATAAACTTTAACAGAATTGAATATTAGGTATTCATTAAAAAATATAGGCCTATTCAAACATATCTAATTAATTATTAACTCTTGAATTTTGTAGTCCATTACGTTCGGTGAATCTTAATTAATCACTTTAACATTAGTTTATGACTATCTGAACTCTAAATTTTGTAAATTTTAAGAAAACGTACTGAGACAGAATGTTTTCGATCGTTATGTGGCGATCATCTTCAGTGTCTTCTGCTTGAAGATGTTGGGTTAAGCGGTGACGATTTTTAAGGCAGGTTTTCGATAGTATTAAAGAGTACGTGTGATTTGTGCTGCGTTTGTTCGTTTAATATGTTTGTACTCTGTGTTTTTGTGTGTTTTTAAATTTCATATTGTTCTAGTGTGTTGAGAAGTGGTTCTTTTTTGTTGATGTGTAGGATTTCTAGGTTATGGTAAATGTCTGTGTATTTGTGTCCTGTTTCTTTTATGTGATTGTAAAATGTTGAGTTGGTGTTCTGTTTGTGTTCCTCGACTATTTGTTTAAAGCTGCGACCTGTTTATTCGATGTAGAATTTGTTGCATTTGTCGCAGTTTAGTTTGTATATGCTTGGTGCTTGTAGTTTATCTTTGTTGTTGGTGTCGTGTTGTATTTTGTATTGTAAATTGTTATTAGTTTTGTATGTTGTTTTGCATTCTGTTTTTTGAAATTTGTGGGCAAATTTGATGTTCTGTTTACCTAAGGTATTGTGATGTATTTGTTTTCTCTGTCTGTAGTGTTAATTTTAGTGTTTTTTTAATATTATGCTATAGTTTATCTATTATTGTGGTTATGCATCCATTTGTGTCGACGATTCACGAACAACAAAAAAATCAAATTGGGGAATTATGTTAACAATCAAACTTCCTGTTTATACCCTGAAGTTTCTAGAATTCTGTATTGTTAAAACTAAACAACAAAATTTATCTTCTTTATTGAAATCTAGTCAGCCGTTTATCATTTCGTGCATTCATTATTGAAAATAATGATTAACATGTTAGTGCCATGCCGACCCGATCGTTATTTTAATGTTGGGTATTCTTTCTTATATGTTGTTTTTCTGATAAATTATTGGGAATACGGTGAGACAAATAATTTCTTCTAATTTTTTAAAATGTCTCAACAAAAGTATCTTTTGATCGTGTTTGAAACATCCTTTACAAATACATAAATTTTCACGACGTGTTGCCAAAAGTATTTATTTTTTGAAATTTTTTTGCTATCCTACCAATGCTTGCGACGTTTTGGTTTGTATTTTCTTCTTCTGGTTTGCGAGATAAAAAAAAAACTATCTTTTATATAGCTTAATACTTTGCAAAGTAGGTGTATAATATTGCAAGTTATATTATTACAATTATTCGTATTTTACTGCTGAAATTATAAAATTGCGCTATGAGTAACTTATCTATAACATACTGTGAATTTTACAAATAAGATACAATTAGTTATAATAATACATACATAAAGTTTAGTCTTGTCATTTTCGTTATACGGAATAAGTGATCAAGGTCCGGTTTCGAGCAGCTTGATTTTTCAATCTACAGTTTATTTTATAAACCTTAATTTAAAATGTAACAATAATAAACCTAAATTAAGTATTTGTACCAACAAAAGGAGTCTGACAAGCTTGTTTGACAAACTGGTTTGTGCCTCTGAAAAGGGGTGGAGAAAGATGAAGTTAAATCGGCAGCCAAGGCCGTAGCTATGGATTGTTTTTGCGGAGGGATTTCAGTAATTGGGGAGGGGTCTTGAATTGAAGACAAAAAATGTTCAAACATGTTTCCAGACAAAAAAAGGATTGGATATTGTACCCACACACAGACTCAAAACTCTAGTTCTTCGTAATTTCCTGATTGAACTTAAAAATATATACATATTTAGATTCATTAAAAAAAATTAAGGGAGTGCCCAAGCTCTATGAACTCCCCCCCCCCCAAATAGTTGTCTTGTCATAGTTTTTGCAGTACATATACGATTAATTTTCCTTTTATGATGAAGTTTCACTAACCGTTTTAACACAAGCTCAACAGTAGTGCGTTATTTACTTGTTTGAGAGTTTGTCTGCAACGACTATACCAGCTGGCAAAGGGTAGACTCCGACGCCAGCTGTTATCCGCCCTCTCTTTACCGAGGTCAGTAACCCTTAGTCGCCCGTCTAAACAAGGGGAAGTCGCTTCAGAAACCGAATTTTTCAACAACTGTTCATTTGGTATATCAGATGTGGAAGTGGCGACAACGTCCGTCTGGGAATGTTGGGTTGGGGAGAGAGATGTTTTCCACTTTGCAAAACATTCTATTATTAACAAATTGGGGAAAATATTTGTATTTCAAAACGAACATCTAGAATCAGATTTGAAATTGGAAACTAATGAATGTTAAATATGTATGGAAACGTATCTGTTATGTATTGGACAGAATGTATCTTCTCAAAAGAATGGTATTAAAATGCAAAATTTGTACTACCTAATTTTTATCAAAACACACACACACACACACACACACTCACACACATACACACACGCGCGCGCGCGAATCTGTTATATACTAGACAGAACGTATCTTCTAAAACAAATGATATTGAAATACAACATTTGTACTAATTTTTATCCTAGTATAATATAGTTATGCATTGTTTTCTATTTTAAAAATTTGTGGTTATATTTGAATAATTTATAGAGTTTCTCTTGAAAGTTTCGTCCTTGTAGAATATAAGAAATTTTACATATTTACACACTGCGTTCTTTCGTGTAGCGTTAAAAAAACTTAATTATTATTAATAATATATAAAACTTAGTTAATTATTACATATATCTGTGTCGTTACATAACTTAGATATTTTTCATCAAAAATATTATGCACTTTAAAATTATAATATTTTAATATTTTGTTTAACATTTTTTCATAATACAATTTGGCCAATTGAAAAGGGAAACGTTTTAACTGATGCATATCATAATTTGAGTTCTTTGACATTAACACTACTCGATTTGTAATTTGATAACAAACGACATCACTTTAAAAATAGGTTCTAGTTCTTCAAAGAACAGGCTGAAATATTTAAAACCATATCTTTAAAATCGTAAACTCGAAAGTGATTTTGCATTCCTTATACGTTCACAGTGTTGAGTTGCAGCATTTGTTAATATTACTGTTTGATATTTCCATTTATGGTTAATTCGCTTCGTACGCCAAATGAGATGAATACAGACAATAGCAATTGTTCGGTTAACTGTAAATTTTACTTTGTTCGTGGGAATACCGATCTAAATAGAACAGGTGATACAGAGTAATTTCTAAATCAAGGCAAAAAGACAGACTCTATGCAAATCAGCTGACGGGTCGTCATGACAACTGGTTTATGACTCACTGTTGAGTAGATTGTTCTGCGCATGCGTGTAGACCCCTCAACAGCTTCGTAGTTCGTCGCGTTGTACAGTGTGCAGTTCTGTCCAGTGAGCAAACAGTGTAAGTGCTAGTTCAAAGGGGATAGAAATATTTTTAAAAGGTAAGTTTATTACTCACAATTTAATGTGAATTTTAACAACTTTTTTCTTGAATCTAAAATTATTGAATACGTAATCAGTACTATCTTACAATTTTATGAAGTTATTGTATAAACTTGTTGAATTCAGAACATTGTCTTGAATTTGTGTTTTATACATTATAAAACCTTCAACCACAGGCACTTCTTAATAATGGTAATCATAAATTTGGGTTTAAAATTCGATATCTAATTAAATTTTAGATTATTAAATTAAGTTGAATAAACTTATATTTTTACGTAAAATTGATATTTAGATTTTACAGGAAACCTTTCAAGTTATGAATGAGTTTTGGTGTTTAATAAAGTGCGAAAATAAACATAAATTCAATGTAAACACAAATTCTTCTGTAAACAAATTTTCAGCATATTTGGCTTTGATGTATTAATGATAGTGTAACTAGCTACATAAAAAAATACACATTGTATAAAATTATATCAACTTTTGTAAAGTCACATTTGCTTTTCAGTAAAATACTTAAAAATATTTCTAATAGTATTACGCGTGCTTTTACGTTTTACTTTTGTACAAACACCATCAGGTATGGTAAAAAAATGCTGCCATCTGCCTTCCAAAACCGGTTTCGAATATTTCCCCTCCCATTCCATTGTAAATCTTACTTTGAACAGTTTTATTTTTAATAAAAGAAGTAAAATTATATTTAAAAATAGCAGTACAATTGCAGTAGCCATTACTTTTCACAACGAGATACACCACTTGTTCTTGCCAATGCAGGCAATTGTTGTACAAGTGTTCTGGTCGGCGGCGGCGTCCGTTTTAAGGCGTGACCCTAAAGGGAAGCGTGAATGTATTGCGCATAAGGCGTTTTAAAACTCCCCAGTGTGTGATTGTTATAAGGGTATTATTTAACTGTTATTATTATGTTTTTGTGATATTTTTTAGATATTGTTAATAACAGGTTTACTAAACTCTGATTTTGTACACAGTAACGCATTTTAAGTGGCAGTGTGTTGCTATATTTTACTTTCCTGTTGTATAAACCGATAATTCATGAAGATCTTGTAGCCTAATTCATATTTTTCATAACGCTTTCAAATTATATTTTGAAATTATAGTGATTTTACTTTAGTATTACAAAATGGGGATAATAGGATTTAATATTTAACAAAAATTGTACCATTTCGATTTTTTAAATTTTTACATACGTTACTAAAAAATATATTTTAAATAAGAACAATTATTTTAAATATCGAATCATAGAGTTCAATACTTAGGTTAATAACCTTGCTATTTTCCAAAATTTTAAATTTTTGGTACCGGAGCGGAAGTTTTTATATTTTTCTCATGTTCCTGAAGACTTTCTACATTGTCCGGTATAATTTGTTTTGGTAAAATTGATTACGTGTGAACGGGAAATAAATACTCTATAAAGCATCAAAATAGAGCTACAAAGTATAGTTAGGTTTGGTTATACAGAAATTACGATCCCAATGTAAACTACACGATTACTGAAAGTTATTAATCCCCCCATTAATAATCGGGCTTTAGTTACGTCAGATACCGAAGTAAATTTTGGATTTTATTTTAGTATTCGGCGTTGTTACTGTGATTTTTTTTTACCAAATTCTATTGCAAATTGCAAGAACCTATAGTTATGATATTTCGGTTACATTAATAATAATTCTCGCAATGTAAGCCAACCTATTGAACAAGTTAGCTTTAAAAGAGTTATTTTTGTGTACAGCCAAACTTATCTCAACTGGATACTTGTTAGATTATAAAAGAGATATATTTTAATGTACCGTCAGCTGGTAAACATTGGCAAATGTTTCCATGGTTTTTGTAGGTACTAGCATAGGGGAGCTTTCATATGACCGAGGTGTCATTGACCAACTTGTGCAGCAATTTAACAATTGTTAAGGAACCAAGGTTTGCCACGCTTGCTCGCACCGTTTATCAGTTGACAAGTCAGAAATTAGAAACTGTGTGGTGAGCTATACTCAAATCTAAGAATGTTGCTTCATCACTATTACTACATAAATTAGGGATTTATGGAAAGAAATATACATCTTATTGTGTTGAATTAACATCAAATAGGATATGAAAACAGTAGTATTGTTGAACGATTCATTTAAATAACTAGTAGTATGAACGCCTGAAACGCGGCAATACCTCAACCCGCACAAACTTGGTTGATTGGAAAATCTTTACATCTTGGTCAGTTGAAAAATTGGGCAGCGGTAATCCTTTGATAGTAGATAACTGTTGCACACCATGATCTGGTTATTGTTTATTTATTTCATTATGAACATTATTTTCTTTTACTGGGTAAAAAAGATTGAATCCATACTAAGCATAATATGAAAGATGAAATAACTACTTAAAAATTATCTTCAACTTTACTAGCTACAAAGGTTAACCTTAATTATCTGGGATGTGATATATTGTCTACTGAAATTTAACATTTTAATGAGTTGATTAACTTAATGAGAACATTGACTTGCCTCTACACTTCCATCAAGTAATAATGTGTTGACAAACAAATCATTTATTTTCGACAATTTGGTTATACAGTATACGAGGGTTATTATTTCGTATATTTGTAGAAGAGCCGCCACTCATAACAAACCTTCTTATAAGACTAAAAGTAAATATGTGTTTTTTACTCAATACAACTTATGCAACACATAAAGTAAAGCAAACCTATTCTTAACATTAATGGAAAGCAAACAACGTTGACGCAAAAAAAGCGACCCGTGAAATAAGTGGCCATTACGGATTCTCTACCTGCGCCTAGAGTATTAATCTTCAGTGAAACGATCGACAAGTGAAATAAGCGACCATCACAGGATTATTATCTGTTCTGGGTATTCCACACTCTTCGTAAGAGAGCTTGATCTGTTTGATTATTTTGTATTCTTTTCTAATTACCATTACACTTGAACCAGGTTTAAGACTGGCTAAATGACAATAAATCAATCCTATCATTTAGCGTGTTTAAAATCAGCCTTAAGAAAGCTTCGTCAATGATTTTTTTATACTTATGTTTTATAATTTTTTTATAGTGTTCTATAATATTTTTGTTTAATATTTACGTAGTTTATATTTATTTCTATATTGTTGTATTTTTCTTTCTTTTATGATCGTCAACTAAATCCAGCTATTGAAGTTAGGAGAGAGTACAGACAAGCCTTTATGTCAGCATTTTCTTCATAATTCTTCGTTGTTTGTTCAATAGCTGTATCCACTTTCTTATACTTCAGCTTTCTTCGTTTTCCTTCCAAGTTTAACTGTAATGGGTAGTGGACGTGTAGCTTGGTCACTTATTTCGCGCATCCCGGATTCGGTATACCATTGTTGAATGACCGTAGGGGTATTGTGGTGGCTTATTTCGCACATTCCGTGAAGATCGCTTATTTCACCTGTTGCTTTTTCATTCGTTCAACATAACAATCCATAGCATAAACCCACCCAAACAAATAAGCAACAGAGGGTAATTTCAAGTGATCGGTTTAGATTAATAAGATTAGATCAAGGTTAAACTGCAACTCCTGAAAAAATTTTAAAAAAAATTAAAATCTAGAACTTAAAATGTGTTTACATTTTTTTTATTTGTTTCTAATGTTAAAATAAAGTTTTGTAGGGTTACATTGTTCTGTTTCCAATTAGTTTCTACAGAAAAACTAAATCGTCACAAAATCACTCCACATTGTGAAGTATTATTATTTTTAATTAGGCCATACTTTAGTCTTTATTTTGTTCTTTTTCGTTATTATTACATAAACAAAGAGTGTATTTATATATAGTAATAAATATACCAGAGATCGGATCAATTTTATTAGATTACACCAAAAAAGCTCCAAAAAGTGTTATTACCCCTACTTACGGTAATAAAAAGTAAATCTAACAGTGACAAGTAACAAAATCACTCTATTTTCTGAAGTTCAGTACAAACTGTTGGGTCCAAAAGTAACTGATAAGATAACTTGACTCATCATAAGAACAGTTACTTTAAGTTGCTAAAAATAAATATTTACGTAAAATTCTTATTTGCTATTCTTGGTCTTAGAGTAAATTTTTAATGAGCGGATCTCTTAAAAAAAGATCTCGTTTTATGACCAGTAACCAGAGCCTAGCAATCAGTGTGGTTGCAGGACCGCGGTCAGTAAATGGGAATTTACTTATTGAGAACTATAGTTGCGTTTCAAGATAAAAACAGGATCGAGAATTTTACCCATATTCGTGTCTCTAACTTTCTTATTTGTACATGAAAATTATTAAAATGTTTATTTTCATTTCGACATTTCAGTTAAACCCCTGCCAGTAAGTAGCCTTCAATGTTACGTTTTTGAAATACGATCTTCATTGTAAGAACTTTATTTGTGTGATAAATATGATCTTTGCAACGTTAGTATTTGACAAGAACTAAGACAACACAGATTTTTCGTTTTTACAAATATTCATTATAAAGTATACAAGTGATTTTAAATATAGCAAAACAATTATTAGTTGGTTATTGTCTATTGATCCTGTTTACACTCGCAGATGTTATTGTTTAAATAAATGCGGTTTATTTGAGAGTCAGGTACAACTATTTATTTACACGGGCGACGTTTCAATACTGGGTACGTTATCGTCAGGCCTACAATAAATAAGTACTCAATTACCAACATAATAACAATAATTCACAAATAAACATAGTTCACATAGTTGTAGCTATGTATGACAAATTTCATTTTAGCTATGTTTATTTGTGAACTACTGTTATTATGTTGGTAACTTTAATCGTGTACTTATATATTGTAGGCCTGATTACGATAACGCACCCGTTATTGAAACGTTGCGTGTGTAAAGAAATAGTTGTACTTGGCTCGTAAGTCAACCCCATTTATTATTTAAAAAAGGTTAGTTAAAACTTCATAATTATCGTCATAAAACACATATCAGTTTTTATAAACTTGCACTGGACTCTTGGCACTAGGTAGAAATTGTGTATTAGTCACCTATAAAACATCAGGCACGTCGTCATCCCTCATCTGGGCCATAAATCGTGGCCTACCCGTCCCAACCTTTAGACAATCCTATTACCATGCTTCTGTGACGCCCATTTTCATTTATTGTTATTTTTACTATAGATTGAAAAGTATTAATAAGTAACAAAATAACGAGTCAACCCTATGAGTCAGCGGAAGTACAAGGGTTGATGTTTTTGAAAATGACCTGTGAGCACCTCCACTCTCCCCTCGGCCTCTCGGCAAGGCCCGCAACCCCCAAGTGTCAGCTTAAAAAAAATTACCTGTACCTCACTCTACAAAAATAATCATTTATAAAGTAATCCTGCAGAAATTATCACACTATGTTACAGGCCGACTAATACATTACTATTTAACTATATTACGATGCTAGCTGTACGTATCCTGATAGGTTAGGTTTAGTTATAAAAAAATGTTATCTTTTCTAACGTAAACCATACGATTGTGAAGAGGTCTCCCCAAAGGGATACTATGATGGGTCCTATGATGTCTTCACTATGATGTGAAGTACCCTTTTTATGTGTTGTTCGTCACGGTGAAGTTTTTTTTTTACTTATATTGAAAATACCAACGAAGCATTTGGTATGATGTGTTTGGTTATCACAAAAGAAAACAATTTCTCTTACGTAAGCTAACTGGTTGCTGAATTGAATGTTACAGTTAGTAAACCTTGATTCTATTCTAACCTTATTTAGTTACTTATTGGTTAGTTATTTATAATTTAACCGGACAAACTTTAAATAAAGTTTTTTTTCTTAACAAACGTAATATAATCAGTTCATTATAAATTAAAGAAAACTAAAAGTTTAGCACTTCCGAAAATAATGAAATGTTTAAAAGAAGTAAATATGTAAATACAACAAAGGCTGAATGATTATTAAATGATAAGAACAGTGAACTTGTATTAAGTTCATTGAACAGTAATGAACTCTCTTTTTATACACGTGAAGTATAGAGATAAAATTATGAATTCATCAATAAAGAAAGCCCATTTACATAATGAATTGCGAGTTGATCATTAGGCACATAGTTTTTACAGTACCGTAATCAGAGCATGCAATACGAAGGCCTTGAACGATACCCACATAGCAATGTTATCAGTAACACCTCATGAGTCATCCATTGCACCTGAGTCGTTTGCGTTTGTGTTTCATTTAATAGATTAGATTAGGCCTATCATTTTTATACTGTGATTAACTGGCTTAGTCACACCCGTGTATCATGATTTGATATTAATTTGAGAGCCACAGCCCTTGATTTGTTACATGCTTTCAATGTTGCCTGCCTTCATGATAATATATACTACATTAGTCATTATCGAGAGCCGCAGTGAAGGCTTTTGTATTAGTGTATGAGGATTTGTGGTAGGGAAGGGAAGAGGGTGAGCTAATCTACAGGAAGCCACGTTCGAATTATTCTTTTCGCATATGTTACGTTAAAATACATTCTAAACAAGAATAAAGTTATTTTAAGTGTCGTAAACCAAAATAGTGTTTGAATTTAAAAAAAAGTACAAATGAATCTAACCTAAACACTATACAAATGCACGGACACAAATGAAACTATATAAAATGGATGTCTCAATAAAACAAAACATTTTTAGAATGCATTAAATGATTATATAGGTATTTTATACATAGGGCAACCTGGTAATATGGTATTATAGATGTAGTGCGAACGTCACTTTGTTAACATTGAATTGAGGAAGCGGTTAGGCTACTTTACGTTATCCCAATTTAATTTATTTTGGCTTATAATCAAATCCATACTAGACGTAAACATTCTTACTATATTCAAAATAATTATGTAGCAAGTAATATAAACAAAAATTGTTTTAAGTCAATTCCTACTTGGTATTGTAATTAAAAATTTATTTTAGTTACTTTTTTATTAAATAATTACAATTAATATATACATAGTAATATAACCTATTCCTTAAAACAGCTGTTCTACCTAATGACCTATAACATACAATCAGTTGTATTATGAAATCATATGTTATAAATTATTTTAAGCCAAATGAGACGAAATTTCTATGTTGCATCCTTTGCCCCTTTTGTGAAAAGCTCCCTTATATAAACTAAAATTAACTAATTAAATTAAATTAATGAATTTATATTTCTAAAACCTGTATTTTGTATCAAGCGTCATCCACTACAAGCTTAAAAAAGTGTATTTGAACTTGAGGGGAAGAATAAAAAGTATTTTATTAAAGATGAAACATTTGAACAATATTTATTTAAGGAGAGTCTAAACTAATAAATAAAAATGAATGAAAAAGAAAGAATTTGCCTAAAATCTACAAGAAACGAAAAAGCATAATTAAATTTACTGTTACATGTTTCGGCATTGCGATGTAATGGATTCTGTATCGTCGACAATGTATACAATTTTTGTTAACGACACACAAACGAAAATACAGACAAACTATATGAACATAAGTCCATCTTTGCAAACTTTATTTTTCTTTATACACCACATCTATTTTAAACGGATACTTTGTAACTATATCTTAGTATATTTTTATAGTAACGTGGCATAAGTTAATCACAGCTGTAACTGGTCAACAATAACTTCATAAGGGAGTGTGTAAAGTGAGGTTATGTTTGTAAAGAGATATTTAACGTAAGTTTTTGACATTTAAAATAACCTATATTTGGAAGAGGTACATGGTCTCATGGGCAAAGTAACTTCTTTAAAGTGTACTTCTCTATCGGGGAAGAAGATTTTTTACTTGTTCTTAAAAAGAATGTTCAAGAAAGTTTTCAAAATAGTATTAACTTTAATGCAGCCTACAAAAGCCTGTTTTTCGTTTTTGCCATGCTTTTTGTAACCCTTCGAAGACAGCATTTATCACAGAATTTTTATTTTTTGTTTTTGTGAATAATTTATATTCTAAATTTTTTGTTCAGTTTATAGAGATTTTTCGAATAAATTCGTTATTGTAGAAAATTTATTCTTATTAATTTAAAACTGAACTTTTAAATAAACTTTTTCTTCATAAAAAATAACTAGATGTAGTTGAACCCTACAGAGCTCTTTATTATTTATTAATACTAGTTATTAAAATATTATTAACATTTTAATTTGCTAATTAACTATTTCTTCTTATAATTCAGGGACAAATACAACTAGAAAATGTATTAATAATACTTATTTATTGCTACAACTTTGTAGTTAAATTTATATAAAGCGCATGCGCACTAAACCCTTTTCAATGAAGGATGATACGGGTAATGTTTTTCTTTGTAGTCTTCGTTGCACTGGCGGAGATATTCAAAATGCATCATTTATAATACTTGCCATGTTAATTTTTTTAAATTTAGGTATTTTTATATTTGGTTTATTATTAAGATTTCTCTGATACCTTAAGGTTCTATAGACCTATCCTATATCTGAAATAGCCGTTTTGGTATTTACTTATAAAAATGGTTTATCATCTTATCTTACAAAAACGCCTTTTTTCAAGCATACATTAACAAAGTTATATTCAACATGTGTTGGAATGCGATTGTTGTAAATAATGTAATAGAGTATGTCAAGGCCCAGTCAGGTTAGAGCCGTTGCAAACGTCCGTGACACCTTCTGCCATCACGATCCGATGCCTTTCACAATGCAGCAGCGACATAACGATGGCAGTGTTATTTTTTGCTATGCTAATAATTATGCTATTCGTGATTTGCTAATGAAATAAACTGACAACGCGAACAGTTGTCTGTGCCGACATTCGCACGAACAACTGTGACACCTGTCAGATTAGAAAAATGTTAAGTAGAAGAAATAGGTTTGATAATTTATGTGTACACAAACTTTTTTTAATCTTATTTCTTTTACTTTTGAATTGTGCGTGTGGACACTCTGTGAACTTCATTTAATAAATTTAATTTCTGTAATATAATACTTGAAATGATGCTATAAAATTGTCGTACAGTTTGATAACCCGGAGTGACGGCACTCAGCCGGGACATGCAGAATAACTCGTTTTATCGGGCCTAGTAAAGACAGGATATTTAATACATATTTTCTTGTCCCTTGTTAAGTTCGAAGACTATCTTGACCAAGGCGTCTTGCACAGAACCCGTGCGTCCGTGGTTGTAAAGTGTAAAAGTACACCAGTTTAGATTTTTGCTGCTGATTTACTTTATTAATTTTCGCATTTAGAGATTTTTCAATGTTATTCAACAAACTTTCGTATAGGGATTTCAAAAACTAATTTTTATAAAACTAAGTGTGATAAAAAGTATTTGTTAAATTATCTCCCAACTGTATGGTACCTACGTCATTATTTATGCATGGAGACCAGAGAAAAAGTTTTGGTTTTAGTATGAGGATTATCTTTGCAACGTTTAAACTCTTTTGAATATTCAAAGTTTTGAAGTAAGTTTAAAACTTTTATTTCCAGGTCAAATTTTCCGCTGTGTATAAATCAAGTTCACAACTATTGCGTGCCTCCCATATCTGGTGCGATTTGCTTATACTTCCTCCTAAATGACCTCCTCCTCGTCGTCGTTCTCCTCCTCGTCCTCCTCCTGGTCCTGCTCCTCCTCGTCCTTCCCCTTGTCTCTTCATCTTCATTCTCCTCCTCATCCTCGTCCTCCTCATCCTCGTCCTCCTCCTTCTGAATAATTTGCATGATTTCAAAGGCAATTATTTGTCCAGTTTAGACGATTTCCAATAGATCAGGTACCTTACGGTTCTTTAACTTTTGAAATTCTCTATACCACATATTTGTAACAGATATTGTAAGGCGGCTGACCAGTATAACGGGTAAACCATTTACAATTTATGTCCTCGAATCGATCGCCTTTAGTGCCAAAGAATATCTGTGAGCCTCTTCAGCTCCAAGGACGACTCAGGTTGGGTCAAACGTAAGGTAAGTTAGTAATGGGAGGTTGAAGTGTAGTACCAGCCCAAAGTTCCGTAGTGTTTGATACGCGGATTGCCCAAAATGGGCAGTTTTAGTCTGCTTTACCTTATTCATCTTAATCGTATAAAAAGGGAATCGTAAACACTGTTTCAGGAAGATTTCCACGAGCTGCGAGAGCTCTGTACAAGTCTGTTCTGCAACAGCTGATTGCAGTCAAAGTTTTAAACTAATTCCGATTAGATATCTCTAGTTTTATCAACACAAGGGTTTCCAAGCTTCCTAATTGGTGCCTTTCTGGTCTTCCTACAAAAAATCTGACTTAATGAACTGCCCGGTTTTATAGATTTAACAATCCATCGACATTTGGAGCAACAGAATTTGCGTGGTTTGTCGATGGAAAGCATTGTTCAAATATTTTTTTTACATTCATAATTTACGTTACTCTATTAAAAGTAAACAAGACATTTTCCCCAACCACACAATGACCACAATAGAGAGCATATCTGCTTCAGAGAAACCGCGCTGATCACGTGATTTTCCCAGATTATTTAAACCTTTTCCTGCTCGTGTTTATTATCATTTCTTCACCAATGAGAATGTTTAATATTTTATGACGTAGGCCTACACGTAGCAACTAAGCATTAACAGTTTAAGAAGAGAATTCAGCTTGTCTCTCTTCATTTAGACTAGGGGTCGGCACATTTTGCATACTTGAAGGCCATATTTATTTAACTTAGGATGGCTACGTGGGCTGCAAATAGAAGTACAGTACACGATGATAACAGCGCAGTACAGTATGTGTTACGATTTACATATAACCTACTCACCTGATTTATCCGCGCGCATAAATTGTCTATATTTACAATGCTGTTATTAGTATTTATTTCCTTATTAATATCTTAGATTAGACAAAATTATTTTGTTACCTTTGTTTGTAAGGCTCGATTTCCCCTTATTTGAATCGGTTAATATAGGATTCTTCTATCAGGCAGCGGCGTGCCTAAAATTTCGTTAAGGGGAAGCAAGGGCATCAACAACATGAGGGGGGCATCAACTCGTTTGTATTATTGCCCCAAATCAGTCAAGTTACTTCAATGCATACTTTGATTTATTTTAGGGCACCAACTCAACAACTGTATTTTCAAGGGAAATTCCTGAAGCTTTTACTATAATGCACTCACTTATTATCGTTTTAATTCGCTAATTAATTATGCTTCAGGTACAAATAAAAATTAAAAATGTATTATTAACACTTATTTATTGGTCAATCTTAGTAAGTAAATTTATATACGGCGCATTGATACTATACCTTTTCCAATGAAGAATGATGGTGTAATTTTATTTATGGCCAAGGGGACTCAGGTCTTGACCTGGGAGTCAAGGGAGAGTGTAGACCAGTGACTAGTGAATGTTAGGTTAGGTTAGGTTAGGGGATGGCCAAGGGGACTCAGGTCTTGGAGAGTACAGACCAGTGACTAGTGAATGTTATGCTAAGTTAGGTTAGGGGATGGCCAAGGGGACTCAGGCCTTGGAGAGTATAGACTAGTGACTAGTGAATGTTAGTGCTTTATAGAGCGTAGGCCCTCCCAAACTGATCCCCTCGTTTTCAGGTTTCTACTACCATACCACCCCCTCCACTTCTTCAGAGGGTTGTAGCATTGAAAGTGCTAATATTGTACTATTAATTAAATACTAATTCTATTGCACCTCCCTCTCCAAACTATGTTGGAGGCTCGTTATAAAAGTATCAGAGTTGAATCACGCAGTTGTAGTGGGTCACAAAAACGTCTCTTGTCGACACCTGCACAACCCCATGTGTTAAGAATTGTGTAATACTTCTTGGGCTATAACATTATTACTAAAAACAAATTGCTGAAACCTTATAAGAGCAATACTTGATTAACACTTTCTCAAATCCAATTTTTTAATTTTTTTCACATTTCACTTGAAAGGACATTCTACACTAGTGTAAGTTAGAGCTTAACTTATGAGATTAAATTTATGTAAAAGATGTAGGCCTACAATTTTACAAAACTTATATTCAGTAAAAATTATTTAATTACAGAAAATAATTGCCAAAAACATGTGTAAGGTGTATTTAAAATTTCGTAATACATTTTTGTATCCTGTGCATGGATAGATTTTATCGTGTTTTTTTTTAAAATTTCTATGTACTTCGCCATAGGTCTTGACCACCGCCGCTACCAACAGTGGCGCATCAGGACTATAAAGGATCTCTCGCACCGAGTTCTTTAGTGGAATCATTCCTAATTTCAGTATATTCGCTGTGGCAGTTGGGCTCTCCAAGGTGTCACATTCGTAAATAATGATTGCTAATCCGTAAATAATAGTTAGGGGCCTGTAACTTTACATAAGTTAAGTTTTCGTCACACTCACACACACACACACACACACACACACACACACACACACACACACACACACACACACACACACACACACACACACACGCACGCACGCACGCACGCACGCACACACACACACACACACACACACACACACACACACACACACACACACACACACACACACACACACACACACACACACACACACACACACACACACACACACACACACACACACACACACACACACATATATATATATATGTCTCGCTCTTCTACTGTTGTTGGGTTCACCTCGTCAATGCTGGATGAGATTCTAGCGAAACGTCGGAACTGCGAATTTATGGACTGCAGAATGAACGGATGTACTCCAGATAGTAACATTTCATCATATTTTTCCATCCGTGAAGGAATACGTATCAGCATATATATATATATATATATATATATATATACACACACAACACACATACACACAAACGTGTGTGTATTTCTCTCTCTCTCTCTCTCTCTCTCTCTCTCTCTCTCTCTCTCTCTCTTTCTATATATATAGGCCTAATTATAATATTACTGTTAAAATATTTCGAGTAGTACACGAACTACCGCATTGTATTATACATTACTACGTAGCTCTATTTATAGGCTTAAAATGAGTTTGATTGCAAAAAAAAATCGTTAAGTTTTCTACGTAAACCAATCAAACCGAATTGGATCTAGTGACCTCCATTTTCCTCGGTCTTGCAACGTATATTGAGTCGTAGGCCTACGTGACTTACTGACGTCGGTAAACCTAATTTCATTTATTTTTTATAACCAAACCTGGCCTTGTTTATATTGTAATATAACTACATGGTAATCTAGAATAATATAATGTTCTGTTTTACATTGAGTTTAATATAGTAATATAAGAATTATTAAATTCATGTAGCTTTGAATGTGATGGTAAATGGCGTTTGTATATTTTTCAAATCTCTTTGTATGATTCAACGTTTTCTGTGTTAAGAATGTATTTTTAAGTAGCATATATATAAACGTAATATTATAGTTAATTCAGTTTCGTGAAGTATTCCAACACCGATAACATTACATGCACAATGAAAATCGTCAATATTTTAATGAACTAAAAATGAAAATAACTATCTGTAGCAGTTAAAAAAGGCATAGGTAAAAGATATTTTATTTTACAAATTTTGGTTTGCAGCATGTAAGCCTGCTTTTCAAAATGGTAATGGAATTTCGTTTAGAACAGAACATGTGTCACATGTATAATTCTGATTGTACTCGTAGTTGTATGGTTTCAACAGTCACTCTGTGTCTAAAGCATGCCCAATCTCATTGTTGATTTTTCGCACTCCTGCATGTGAAAGAAATGTTTGTGTAACATTAAATTATGTGACCTTGGCGAACAGAATAATGTCCATGGTCCATGTTTTTATTATATCATTGAACCATTGACACTTGATGTCATTGATACTTATTTATAAATCAATCAATTTACATTATAGAAACTCAAGTGCAATCGTGTTTACTATTTGACACATTTCTTTGGTGCTTGGAGGTTAGTATATTAACTGAAGGTTTAATTGTTATAATGACATGTCATTTTAATAAATAGGTTATTGTGTTGATCAGGAATAGTTGATTTTTTCCATTTATGTTAACATAGGTTAAGCTAATTGACTTTCTTATGAAATAAAAAGCGGTTGCAGACTAAATTGCCGCAACAATTCGAAAAATAAAAACAAACGATCTCAATACTCTGTATATTCTAACCGAGCATTGAGAATAATATTAAAAAAAAAACATTCCGTCAAAATTTTTAAACCTCTTTTCCCCATCAGATACACAATCAAAATATTTTGAATGTTTTCTCTTATGCTTTTATTTTAGAGGCGATGCCTTTTGGATTTTCTCCTGTTATAACTATTTATTGACTGTGAATAGAACTACTAAGGTTCCATAAGTAATTTTGATTAATGGAATTAAATCCGAAATAACTCACCTGTAAAAAATAGTGTACAATACTGGGAAAGCTAAAAAGAAAATACTTTTCTTAGTATATTTAAATACATTCTGCCACAATCCTCGAATGTAACAAAAAATTAAATTTATTAAACACTTGTAAATATTTACAAACTTGCCTATAGTAGCACTTAATTATATTTGTTGAGGACGGCCGTTTCTGAAAATGTGTCCCATTGTCAACTCAGACCTTAACTCAATGGACCGGAGTTACTGTCTGAGTTGACAATGGGACACATCTCCCAAAACGGCCGTCCTCTACATATATAAGTAAGTGCTAAATAGGTAAGTTTGTAAATATTTACAAGTGTTAAGTGAAAACTAGTAGCTCACGTGAAGATGGAATCAACAAATATTAAATTTATTCAGTTTTAAATTTTGGTTGGCCTAATGTTGTTAAAGATGGGCATACCGAAAATGTCTGAAAATACCTAATATTGCATCTCTTAAAAAAACATCAAATGTTAAACCTTTCCATTGTATTATAAAATTATATCCATTTTGTTTGACCTTCTGAATTCAAGGTTATTCATAAAAATATTCCAGAATTCTAAGTTGTTTTTTTACATATAAATAAAACTAATTTAACTAACCAATTGAATTTTTTATATACCTTGAATTTAATCAAAATTGTTAGAGATGAAATTAATTATAAATTAGTAAAATTATAACAAACACATTAAAAAATATAATACCCAGTTGAAAATTATAACCTAAAGTATTCAATATTCTCTAAAATTTATAAACTAACTAAACATTACACTATTTCAGTTGTTATTGTTACACCCTAAACAAAGTTTATGTTACTACATATTAAACCTAACAATTCTGTTTAAGTAATAGACTAATTTGCCTAAAACCATCTGTAAATAGAAATTAAAACAATATTATTCAACACAGTAAGTAAAAAATTTATTTACAAATAATTTTCTAATGTAGGTACATTAGAGTTCTTCACCATTTTCCTCTAATGTTTCGGGTTACTAGGTTTCCAATTACCCAAGCTGGTTGAGTAACATTATCTTAAAGTTTAATGGTCGTGATGGACAGTGTCGTGCAGCATTGGAAATTGATGACATCGCACAGAAAAATGGCACAACATTATTCATTTGCTGCCGTACTATTGTAATTTAAAAACCATTAAGTTGTTATAGGCCCATAAAAAAGCTATGTACATTTCAAGTTATTGCAGTACTTTATAGGAAATCCATTCAATTTATTACGAAGTTTCTTATAAGAAAATTCTTAATTAATCACTTTAACAATAGTTTATGACTATCCGAACTTTAAATTTAGTATGTTTGTTAGAACTGACTGAGACAGAACATTTTCAATCGCTATTTGGCGATCTTCATCAGTGTCCAAGATCGCCACTTACCGATCGAAAAGTTCTGTCTCAGTAAGTTTTCACAAATTTACAAAATTTAAAGTTTGATAGTCATAAACTATTGTTAAAGTGATTAATTAAGATTCACCGAGCGTAATGGACTACAAAATTCAAGAAAATTCTATTACAGTGTGTGTATGCACATGTAAAACTAAAATTTATTGTATATTCAAGTATAGCTATAAAATTCAATTTAAGAAGTTACCTTATGTGTGAATGACTGATGAATGATGAACTTTGTTCCAAAATATTTCAGTAGAATATATTTTTTGTATTGTCTTTTTTATTTACATGAACATAGTGCCTTGTGTCGGAAGTTGACTAGTCTATTCTATCAAGAGGGGTTCGATTTCCCTGACTGCTGTCCGGTCCAACAATAAAAGCAATATTGGGTTCACTTACCAAGATGTAACACTTATCACCATAATAATCACACTATTTCACTAACGCCACCCTCCTCCCCAAGGAAGTGATAAAATATTGTTTTTTCTATTTTTTTTATGAAGAGGTAATTCAACAGTGAAAATGATACAAAATTGACATAATGAAAAATAGTTAATTCAAATGTTTTAAAAAATTTTATACTATTTTGTTAGGGTGATTTTTTTCAACTATGCATTGGAATCAGGATAGGTACCTTATAATCAAACAATTTTAAACACAAGATTAAAGCTATTCAGGTATACCTCAACTTTTGAAAGCATTTAGATTTTGTATATATGCCTTTTATAGTTTACCTTACATCTCCCACTTTAATAGCACTAGTAATTTAATTTAGGTAAAAATAGCCAAAATGGGGTTTTCACCTTAAAAAAAACTTGTTCTGTTGAAACATTTTACTACTTCTGAGTATAAATTAACTCACAGCAAGACTTGATTCTAACAATACCCTAGAATAGTTCCAACAAATGTATTTAATTCAATTTATTTCGGTTTCCAACAAGGTATTTGGGTTTGATATTTAACAACTTTATTCTATCCATTGTTCATTTCCAGCAAAACAATTTAATTTAAATAATGCTACAGTTCCTAACTTTCCATTTAATTATGACCTCATATGTTGCATCAATATTTATAAACATAGTAAATGTTAAAAAAAAACTTTTTAAACACAATAACTCAATTTTTGTGATGTTATAATTTGCGCCTTAATAATTCTAGTTTCCATACATTTATATAATATTTTAAAGTAATTTACATGTATAAACAAATAGAAGAGAAAAATTCTTGAATTTTGTAGTCCATTATATTTGGTGAATCTTAATTAATCACTTAAACAATAGTTTATGACTACTTGTTTAAACTTTATAAATTTGTTAAAACTTACTGAGACAGAACGTTATTGATTGCTTTGTGGCAATCTTCATCAGTGTCTCTTTCACTGATGAAGATCGCCACATTGCGATCGAAAACGTTCTGTCTCTGTAAGTTTTAACAAATTTACAAAATTTAAAGTTCGGATAGTCATAAATTATTGTTTAAGTGATTGATAAAGAAGAGAAAACTTGAACCTAATATCACAATTATTTAAAAATAATTGTTTTCTAATTTTAAAAATGTAAGTAGTTTTTCTGAATAGAGGAAGATATATAAAAACATATATTTGATCAAAGCTAATATTACCACTTTTTTATGCTATATATAGTGTATTAAATTCTAAAGAATTCAAATTGTTTCTAAAAAGCTAATGTTTTAATAATACAGTACATTTAATGTGTTTAAGAATAATGACAGATCACAGACCAATTCATACATTTCTATTTTCGATCCGAAAATCCTTTTCAAGACATTTGTTGAATCCATCTTCGCGTGAGCTACTAGTAATCACTTACAACTTTTTTAAAAAAATGTTTTAACTTGCCTATAGTAGCACTTACTTTTTTTGTTGAGGACGGCCATTTCGGGAGATGTGTCCCTTTGTCAACTCAGAAGAGTTGAAAGTTTATTAATTTAATACTAAACCATAATTTACAGGTTTTCTATTTATAAACAATTCTTTTAACAATTTATAAATGCAATTTACAAATATGAAAACTGTCAATAATGGGTTCATATAAATAAATAAACCTTCATCTCTTAAAAAGGATTTTTGGTTAGAAAATCGAATCAAATGTGTTTGTATTAACATGAATTGGTCTGTGATCTGTCATTAACCTTAAACAAATCAAATATATTTAACAGATGTTAAATAAAGTTTAAATACAGTACATATAATTGTGTTACAACTGGTCTACTGCCAGAGATTTAGTGTCATATGTAACATCAACCTAAGGCCCATTGAAGCTATTCTAGTGAAGGGAAATTTGTTCCAGTTGGTCATTCTGCAATGCAATCTATTGTTCAGCACAACAATAGCAGTTTAACTTTCTCACACCTAGTTCCATCCCACTCTGGAAGACAAATTATATTTATCTAAACAAAATGACCTTTTAACTTTTAATGAGTAAGCAACTTTAAGACAGTTCTAACATAAATTGTTAACTGTGTTCAGTGACTTGTTACATTGTGCTCACAAACTCTAGAATTTAATAAAAACATAATAATTTTACCTATTACACTTTTGCTATTACTTGCGACCAGACTTTTTGTTAACTAAAGGTTGTTAAATTGTTAACTTACACTTGAAGGAAAAGTTTTCGTCTTACGACTTCTTCATTCTAGAATATGAATGATAAATTCTATAATAAAAATACTTATTACACTTTTGCAATTACTTGCACCCAGACTTTTTTGTTAACTAAAAGTTGTTAAATTGTTAACTTACACTTGGAGGAAACTTCAGGAAAAAAATGACTTCTTCAGCCCCATTTTTTGCCGCTAGGAATACTGCAGTTGTGCTTCCTCGGTACCATTTTTTGAAAGTTAGAAGTGATGTGATGGAAAAGTATGTGTGATCTGTGCCACGTTTGTTCATTTAGGATGTCATTTTTATGTGTGTTGTTATGTCTGTATATTTCATACTGTTATAGTGTGTTTAATTTTTGGCTTTTGTTGCATGTGTGGAGGATGCTCATGTTATTTTCCATACTTTTGCATGAGTGTTTAGTGTCCATGAGGTGATTTGCGAAGGGGGATTCAATAGTAGTGTGCAGTGCGCTTTTGTGTTCTTTATATCTTTCGGCGAAAGATCTGCCTGTTTGTCCAATATAGAACTTATTGCAGTTGTTGAACTTATAACAGTATGAAATATACAGACATAGCAACACACATAAAAATGACATCCTAAATGAACAAAAACGTGGCACAGATCACGCATAATCTTCGATCACATCACTTCTAACTTTCAGAAAATGGTACCGAGGAAGCACAACTGCAGCATTCCTAGCGGCAAAAATACGAGGCTGAAGAAGTCGTAAGACGAAAAAATTTCCTCCAAGTGTAAGTTAATAATTTAACAACCTTTAGTTAACAAAATGTCGGGTCGCAAGTAATAGCAAAAGTGTAATTAGTAATTAACAACCAGCTCGTCATGAACAGCAACAAGATTTCGATATATAATCTTACCAATATGTTTTTTAGTTTTTCGTTCTATAATGTCATACAAATTAATTTTACTCTTGAATTTAAGTGAAAGATACTGTTCTAAAGTTTGTATTGAATATTTGTTAAAACAATCCTGACTTTTAAATAATTCATGTAATACGTTATGCAAAATGAGAGTTTTCAACTCTGTTACTCCCATATATTTAAATCATATTTGCATAAAATATGCGTATAATATTACTTTATATCATTTTATTTTTAAATGCAAGTTAATTTAAGACAATAACACGTAGAATCTTTGGTTTAGATTTTTAAGCCATGAATCATTTCTGATCATAATAAAACCTACAAATATTATAATTTTACTTAATTATGCCTCTTAATAACTGTATATATTTTTTATATTTATGATCGAAACAAGTTAGTTTGTGTTGAGCATTACTTCTAAATTACTTCAAAAAATATTTTTGTAAATTGTATTTGATTACATTTTTTTAAAATTGTAGAAGTTAAATCTTGAAATATAAGCTCTGACGCCAACTGAATATATTTTTATTATATATATTTTTTGAAGTAAATGAAACTTCCTATCTATAATCTTATTCTATTTGATCATTTTATGTGTAATGCAGAATTTACATTTAAAAACTTATTAATATTAAATCATTTTTTCACATAGAATAGGTAAATATATTTAACATTAAATAAAAAGTATAAATTCTCACAAAATAGAGAATTTTATTGTATGTGCCATGGGATAAGGCATATCTAGAATTTGTTTAGGGGCAGAGTTACAACATGAATCTTATTTATCAATTTACATCTTAAAAAAACCACCACATACTAATATTTCTCAGCAGAAGTGTTTTTACACTTGGTCAGTGCATTGTTCAATACTGCAAGTCATGGACAAGGCTTTTTAAAGGTTGGTATTGTCTGACACTTGCAACATTGAACCTTAATGCACTGACCAAGTGCAAAATGTGTCTGCTGAGAAGTACCAGCAAAAACGACATCAAATTTCACCATACTCTTACAAAACACACTACACTTACAGACTGACGTAGACACCAATCTAAAAATCCTACATTACATCAATAAAAGCAAAAAACTTAGAACAGTAGAAAACTATGAGATATATAAACACCAGAAATACTATCCACAACACTATCTAAATGACAAAACACACTCCCAATCAATCACTATATTTGAACGCATAATTAACACCTACTCTATGAACAATAATACACTACAGAACAGAAATACACCACAGACTCTCAGCAACACAACACACTTGAGTAAAACAGTCTTACCAGTAACTCACAGCATTGTACAAACAAGTGTAATTTAAATTTGTATTTCATTGTAACACTCTATATTTTATAGTTAAGTTGATTGTGTGACTATTGAGTGTTCTTTATATATAATATCGAAATATTGTTGCTGTTCATGACGAGCTGGTTGTTAATTCTTATTACACTTTTGCTATTACATGCTACCAGACTTGTTGTTAACTAAAAGTTGTTGAATTGTTAACTTCCACTTGGAGGAAACGTTTTCGTCTTACGACTACTTCAGCCTCTGAAGGCTATATAATAGTGTAATCCCAATAGTTTTCTGGTAAAATTTTTTAATAAATAATAAACAAAATTCATATACTTATCTCCGACCTATAAAGTAACATTAAAAATTTAAAGGTATAAAAATATAATTTTGTATAGTTTATTTCTAAGGAGTTTTTCATAAAATATGTCACATCTAAGAACACCTTACTCTGTTATTTACCTAAAATTTTCATTCATTACATCTGGAGTCTCAGTGGAGTGCCTCTTCCACCTCCTGGTTGGAACTGCCTCTATAATATAAAATAAATCCAAATTATTTTAAAAACCTTTGCTAAATATGTATATTTAATATAATATTATTATTATATTCCTCCTTTTTATCTCATCCTTTCCTGATATAAATCTTGTACAAATTTTCAATCGTTAATAAAATACGTTTTTATTCATCCAATCAAGTTCAAATACACTTTTTTAAAAACTTATAGTGGATGACAATTGATGTTCATAAATTTTTTTCAAATATTTGTTCAGTAATTAAATTATAAAAATTTGGAGGTCTATCCGGATTTGAACTGTGAATCTTGATGTTCAAAGTCTGTGCCAACTTTCCAATACCAAAAATGAGTTTCTCAAAGAGGTATATTTTCCCACCATCTGGTTGACATCAAAACCTTCACTGTACAACCGTAAACTGTTGCCATGGTTACCACAAAATATCATAAATATAGTTGTATATGGTTAAAAATGAAAAGAATGAAATAAACAAACAAACTGGAAATAAGCTAACAATGATACAGTTTTTCTTTCTTGACTTCAGTAGGAATTACCTAAACAAAAATTATATTACTTTTTTAGTAATTAACTTATGTTGTGAAGTTATAAATTGTCTTAATTTGTTTCAGACTAAATTCATCTGTAGTTCATATAAATTATAGAAGAGTAAAAAATGTCCTGCCCAATTAGCCCTTCTCTCAAGGATTTGCCCAAGGTAGCAACTGACCTGAAGAGTCAGTTAGAAGGTTTTAAATCGGACAACCTTAAACCCAGTGAGACACAAGAGAAAAATGTACTACCCACTGCAGAAGGTAATCTGACCTTGAACTATTCAATATTCAGCCTTTAAAATAATTGTATATAGTTGGTTGTACTGGGAAATGGTCCATTCTTGAATTAGGCCTGTGTATCATGTTTATTCACAATTTTAAAAATATGGTGTTCAATATTTCTATAGAAATATTATAAATGTAGTTTTATCATCTAAAGTAAACTTGATAAAGTCATGATTTTTAACTGTAGCATGTGAAATTATGAGAGTGGTAATGTTATTTTTACAATTTTTAGAAGCACTTGGCAAAAAAAACACTACTTATTGACATTTTTCAGCTGACAAATCAGTGGATTGTTCAATGCTGCGAGTCATAGAAAAAACTTACAAAACTGTGCTGAAAAATATCAGTAGTGTTTTTTTCTTGAATTTTGTAGTCCATTACATTCGATGAATCTTAATTAATCACTTAAACAATAGTTAATGACTATCTGAACTTTCAGGATCGCCACATAGCGATCGAAAACGTTCTGTCAGTAAGTTTTAACAAATTTACAAAATTTAAAGTTGTGATAATCATAAACTATTGTTTAAGTGATTGAGTGTTTTTTTTTGTCAAGTGATACTAAAAGTAGTATTTTAAAAAAGATGTGCAACACAAAAGCTGCAATGTTATTTTTGTTACTACATGCCTTTGCATTTATTTTAAATCAATATGTTTTCAAATAACTGGGTTATGTTAAAAGTACTGGAAGACTTATTTTGACACCTTACTCATATCTGAAATTAATTTTTGTAACACATGCGCTTTTCAAATAATTTAATTCTTTTTCCTCTGTGACTTTCACCTGTCGTGATGCCATAAATTCAATGTAACCATACTGTAAATTTACATGTATATAAAAATGTGATGATACACAAATTTATATAGACAGAATGATGAAAACATTCTATATTTATATCATGTCATTTATAATATAATAACAACTTATTAAACTTAATTTTAATAAATTTATGTAAAATGTATCATGAAAAACTTACGGAGAAAAGATATTTTTGATTTCACATGAACAAAATGCACCCAAACCTCCATTTCATCCTAGAACCCAGAACTAAATGATAACTTAAGATGTCTTTGACCTCACTGTAACAAAAGTTCTACACAAAAACAAAGCCATGATATTTACAGAAAACCAACAATGATAAACAATCATCTACAACACTTCAAACCACATACTCCAACATATACATTAATAAGATAATAGATATCTTAGTAGGTATTAAGATCTTTTTTGAAGTAGGTGGTTTGGAGTGTTGTAGATGAGTGAGTCATTGTTGGTTGTCTGTAAATATTGAGGGTGTGTTTTTGTGAAGAGCTTTACAGTTGAGGAAATTTAGGATCAACCTGTTTTGAATTGTGAGGTAAAATGTAGTTTTTGATAATTTTGTTTATGTTATGTGGGATTGAAAACATTTGCCTCAGTAGGTTTTTAATAAATTTATGGAACTTAGACATTCGGTAAGTCCTTAATTAGTATAATAGAAATGTTAAGCTGTAGCCTATCATCTGAACGGTAAAATCAAAGGAGAATAATGTTTTGTTTACATTGCTTACTTTTCATTAATTGCAAATCAAAGTTAACTTATAAAATACTTGTTTTTTAAATTTTAGTAATTTCTTTGCATTTCAAAATTCTAATATAACATTATTAGTAAGCCTAATGCATTATTAAAAGACAAAAATCCTCAGAATAGTTAATTTGAGAATGTATTTGAATCTAAGAATGGGAACTTTGATAAAATATACTTGATTATTTTAATTTAATTTAAATTAACTTATAGTTTTCGGAATACAAAAATATAAGAGTTACACAGATAATTGTTTTTTAATAAAATTAAAATCCAACGGAAACCCAGGTTCAATTATTAGACAGTATCAAATAGTTTAGGTTTTTGTAATATATTTTAGGGTTTAAAAGTTTGGGTTACATTTAGTTTAGTAGGTAAAAACAAAATGACTTATTATTGAGGTTTAACCAAAAAAAGTTTAGTTAAAAATTTAATCTACCTGATATTTTAGTAATTTTTCTGTAACCCCAATTTTAATTTAGTAAAATCCTTTTGCAAAAACCTCTTATTAGCAAGGAACAATATCAAAGTACAAATAACTCTATTATTTATAAATTTCCTAGTTAAGACACTGATCTTATGAAGAAATTATGATTCAAAATAATTAATAATTATTGGTTTTGTGACAATATATTTATTATGGTAATTTCATACTATTTATTAGCACCTAAGTACATTTCAATAATAGTCATGACAGTGTTCAGCCATCTGAATTTCAAGTGTTTAAAATGTTCAAAAAAATGTACTTTAACAACTGACTTTATTTACTTCTTAGTTTTGTTAAATTATTTATTGAATTGCATACACTGCATTTATACACTTATCTCTTAGTATGTATGTTTATGGAATTATGTTTGGATCTGAAATTTTGTGTACAGTTAAATATATTACATAACTATACTAGTTCTTGTTTTTTCCTAAAATAGCTTTATATTTCTGTTGAATTTCAAAACAAATTATTCTTTCAAAACCTGTTAAATAATTATACTAATCTTTTGTAGTAAAAATTAGAAGAGAAAGATTTGAAAAATGCATTCTCTGGTGATTAATAAATTGTAATCTGTGAAATTAAATAAATGAAGTGTTAAAATTTTTGTGTTATTTTCTTCTTCTGTCTGTTTGCATCTCAACTGAGTTCTTCTGTTTTCTCTTTTTAACTGAAGTTATTGAAAAAAATTAGGTATTAACTTGGAAAAAATAATAAATAATTGCTTTACTTAGTGTGTAGTGGGTTTATTTGTTTTGTAATTAGTTGCACTTAGAAACTGTCTAGTCAGTATTAGTTATAGTAATAGTGCTTGTTTGCATGTGTGATGTTTGTTGTCATGTGATGAATTTAGACGTGAAGCAGGAGCGCCAACATAATGAACTCATACAGGGTGTTGAAAATTTTAAACCAGACAAATTAAAAAGGACCAACACACATGAAAAAATTATTCTACCAAATGCACAAGGTAAAAACTGGAAATGAGATGTATTGGCAGTGGTCAATAACATTAGCATGGTCTTAACTTCCTTTAGCAAATTGCTCAAAATAAAATCTGCTTAAATACTTTTTACTAACATATTGATAAAATCTACTCCACAATAATCATTACATGTTTTACAAACTTAATTATTCAGTAATATAACAATCGTGCTTTTCTATAAATTGTATTCAATTTTCCAGATACAGTAGAACCTCTGTTCTTTGTCACCATATTTGTCGCAGTAATAACAAATATCGTATGTACTCTCACATAGTATAGGCGCCATCTAAAAATAATTCTTTAGTAGGCCTACAAAAGAAAATGACAGACATTTTAAAAAACTGAAATGTAAACAGATTTAATATACTGTGTTTTTTCTTGCTAGTGTTGTTATTGTTACTAGGTACTGCAATATGTTTTTTTTATATCTTTAATCAAAATAGAGTAACAAATTTGTAATTATGAGCTACACTGGAGGCTACTAGTGTTTTTATAGTTGTTGTTGAGCTTTTTGGTTGACATAAATAATATAAGTACAGTCTAATCCCAGTAATCCAAATTCCGGTAATCCAGAACTCCCACTAATCTGAAATGATTGCAACATTGTTTTGTTTACTTTGCAATTGCATCAGTGTATCGATCCCTTTTGATTAGTCGGTCTACAACAGTTCAGTTTCATTGTTTTTTGGCAAGTAGACGGTAGAATCATTTTGTCATCGCTTTGTGTTAAACGTTAAAATAGCGTCTTCTTCTCTTAAAAGAAAACACAAAACACTTTCGTTGTGTGACGTTCTAAAATGACTTGATCTCGAAGTATCTGCAAAGAAATTAGCGGAAGATTTTGGGATCATGAATTCAACAATCAGTGACATAAAGAAAAACAAAAAAAAATTTGTTGATTGTGACTCGCATGGAGCAGTGCCTGGAAAACAGTGATAATGAGTAGATATGCTCACTGTTATCATGGTATACATCAAATCACATAGTATACACTCGCGAAACAACCACATATCTGGTCCTTTATTGGAGAGACGAAAATGATATTGATTTACAAACAGACAGTGAGATTATCAACAGTGTGCTAAAGGATGATGAATCTGAAACCGGAGAGGCTGAAGAAGAAGAAGTAAGAAAGCCAAGTTTAATTTTGGCTTTAAACACATGCATTGACTGGGCAACGGGAAAAGACATACCATCAAGCTGCTGCTTCAGATCAGCTACTCTTAACATTAGCATATATGTACTTTATAATACCATATAGGCATATATAGTCGTATTAACATCATAGGTATACATAGTATGTGTACATTCCAGTAATTAAAAAATGGCCGTACATTTATTATTTCGGATCACTGGGATTGGACTGTACATTATTAATTACATTACATTACATATCAACTTATGTATTTATCTGCTATGTACACCCACAGTTGCATGTTGATTTCAAGCTTTCCGTAATTAGTCTTTTTCTTGAATTCACCACCATCTCCTAATCACTAGTTTCATAATTAGTTGTCTAATTTGTACTAAAAAAATTAAGGTTTTTAGAAATTTATTTCAATTGTTAGTTCGGTAACAATAATTTCATTAAATTTTGAAATTTGAAAAGTTATGAAAAAACAAATTGGAATGTTATGATACCCCACTTGTGCATTAAAGGGTTAATTTATAAAACTACTGTTTTATAAACACACACACACAAACACAAACAAAACACATTACATAAATAATAATTTTGAAGAAAAATGTTAATCAGTTGTATTACTGAACTTATTACTATCCAAAACTCTTTAGTAAATTAAACTAATTTTTTATTAGATTTACTACTATTTTATTAGTCTTTTAACAAGAAACAAATATTTAAAAGAATATTTCTTCATAAAAAGTTTAAACAATTAAAGTTTTTTAAATTATGAATATGATGATTATAAAATGATTCATATTTCAGAAAAATATAGATTACAAATTTTAATTATTGCTCTGACCTCTGATAATTAACTATATCGTATCTGCCTCCTTCCATGTGGAACTTCCTACAGAGGAAGTGCACAGGTTAACAGCCTCTGAGAAATTAATATGCATGTGTATAAATCTGCTCTATATGTTGCATGTTTCACTGCTTTAGTCATCTAAAGAATAAAAAAACATGTGTTGCATTTTATCTGTAGTGCTTTAAATCTAATGCTATTGTTAATTTTAATTTTGTGTTGCTTTATTGTATTATTGCTTACCATATATATATATATATATATATATATATATATATATATATATATATATATATATATATATAATTATTTGAAAGTTATAATTAACAATAATTTACGTCTTTATGTATTAGTATTGGTCTGTGAGTAACTATATTATTAGTTGTTATAAGTAAGTTTATATTTATGACAAATTAAAAATGAATAACATAAAATTTTATTGTATTTTTTAATATAGAATTTATCATAGAATATTTTTATTTATTACACTTTTGCTATTACTTGTGACCAGACTTTTTGTTAACTAAAGGTTGTTAAATTGTTAACTTACATTTAGAGGAAACGTTTTCGTCTTACGACTTCTTCAGTCTCTTAAGTCGTAAGACGAAAACGTTTCCTCCAAGTGTATGTTAACAATTGAACAACCTTTAGTTAACAAAAAGTCTGGTCGCAAGTAATAGCAAAAGTGTAATAAGAATTAACAACCAGCTCGTCATGAACAGCAAGATTTCAATATTTTTATCATAGGAATTTGAAATCAAATTCAACTAACTGTATAATAAAAATAACCTGTTCATAATTGAATCATTAAAATATGTAAATTCACTCCAATATATTTAGAAAAATGGTATATAAAACATGGGCATGAAGGTCAACGACTTAAAAATAAAATATGTCTGCTTAAGAAAAATTTGCGTCATTAGTGATATAGTTTTTTAATTTTGATACTAATACCTTTGTAATTCAACTAAGAACACAGAAGCCAATTCATTGTGTACATTAGGCTCAATATTAAAATTAGTGACGTATTTGAGATAAAATAGACATGTCCAATTAAAAAAGTTAAAAGGCCAATTTGTCATTATATTGTGGTTTTTTACAAGTAGGATAATTTATTTTTAGTTTCATGTTTGTTATACTGTAGATTTAATTCAAATGCATTGCTTTTAGGTGAATTTATTATACAAAATGAGCTTTTACCACTAGTTAGAAGATAATAAAAAATTATTGTAAAGTATTTTAATTATCTAATAATGATCAGTTAAAATGGAGTATAGTATAAAAGGTCATCTTTAATGATAGACCTTACCATCTTCAATACTTTCACTATTTTTTAAAGGCTTTTTAATTTTACCTCTGCACTTTTAAATAATCAAAGCTCGGTTTTGTAAAATTAAGTTCATTTTAATACTTTGCATTACACTAATAAATCATTTTGTGAATACTACAAGTTTATTGATAGTCAATGGAATTTTACATGTGAATATTATTGCCGTATAAACTTGGAACATGAATTTTGAAACAAAATACCTTTTTCTCAAATGAATCTCTGGTACATAAAAAACCTTACTTGTAGGAATTCAGTACCATATGATAACATTATAGATTTGGGATTTCTATATTTTATTTTAATGCAAAAATATAGAATGTTGGTATTATTAGACTTAGAATAGAGAAGTTAGCATAATCCTTATGCTTAAATTTCAGCCCCATCTTATAAATGTTTAAATGTATTCTAATGTTCTTGTAAAACACGAGTTCCGATTTGTTTCATTATACCATTAATTTAAACAGTAACATATTTAACTTTTTGATTGAATAAAGGTCATCATCATCTTCTTCTGCTGCAGTAGAAAGTACCCACTTACAGAGACAACCTATCAAATCCTACCTGCTTACAAAAATATATATTTTTTTAATTATGCTAAAGTAGTATTTTGACTAGCTTACTGGGAACTTATAAAAACAGAAAATCAAATATTTTCCATATTCTAGATAAAAAATATTAAGGATAATCCTTGGCTGTTGGAGAAAATAGGATTAGGAGGTTCATTGAAATCCTTGTGAAAAAAATTATACAAAGCAACAGATTTTAAACAAGTATTTACAGATAATTGTAGAACGTACCATTTTCTCTATTTTTTTTTAAATTTTTGTTTTTAATTTTTTCAGTTTTGTCAAACCTACAACATATTTTTTGAACTTATACAGGGGCCGGCAGCGAATCGAGGAATCTTGAAATAATTGTAAAAAATCGATGAAGTTTTTTACAAAATATTTATCCATATGAACATAATCTACATAGAAAAGCATTATTATTTTATTCACAAGATTGTTCAATTTTAAAAATTCCTGTAGACAGAGTGACGTCCTTCTCTCGCCAGGCATTCATAAAGGCGCCTAAGGAAACTGTCTATGACACCCTGTAACATTTGTTACTGTATTTAGGAATCTCCCGACGAATGTTTTCTTTCATTTGTTCCAGTGTTGTCGGCGCATACTGAGTCAGGCTGTATGGCTTGTTACTCTGTCTTGTTAGAATAATGTGTTGTTGTTTAGGTTATACTGAGGTAGCTGAGGAAAGAAAAATGTGGACAACATTTCTAAATACCGTTCAGCACTCACAGTCACAGCTTCTTCACATTCATTTTCAAAAAAATATGGTCCGATAATGCCTGACAAAGATATGGCACACCAAACAGTAACTTTAGTTGAATGAAGAGGTTGTTGAAAATTTTGTTTGTTGACATATCCTGACAGGTGGAAGTATGATTCATCACATCCAAAAATTGTGCATGATGTCTCCATTTATATGTCTGGCAAGAGAATTGACCTTGCCGACTTGGTTTTTAAGAATTGAACAATGTTGTGAATAAAATAATAATGCTTTTCTATGTAGATTAGGTTGATATGAATAAATTTTTTGTTAACAACTTCATCGATTTTTTTACAGTCATTTCAAAATCGCCCAATTCGCCGCCGGACCCTGTACTTTTAAAATATATCATGACTTACATGACAATATAATTCAAATTAATTAAAAACATATACTTCAATAAAAGGTTTTACAACTGAACTAAGTAAAATTATGACTTGCTGAACTTATTAGAGAAAATTTTTTACAAACCCTACTAAAACAATGTTTTTGATGTCACTAAATTTGCTTCATCAGTATCTCACTAATTATAAGTTTGGCAAGTTGTAATTTTACCAAGTTTGAACATAGAGGTACTGCCAATCAACATTTTCAACAAAATCCATGATTTTAACGCAGCAAGTAAAGCTATAATGAAATATTATCAAGGATCTCTCATTGCACTTGAAATTATTGTTTCTCAGTATTTTTTTTATAAATATACTTTAAAATATATATACTAAAGTATATAAATATACTTTAAAAACAAGCCATTTTTCTATAAGCCAAAATACCTCCAAGTTTCATCGACCCTCATGTACAACAAAACCCACAATACGTTTATACTACACTAGACATATAGAGAATATTCAGTGCCTTAGTATGTTAAATTTTTTTAAAATCTGTATTTGATATGATAGTACAAAGATTCAATTTTAAAGAATTGTGAAATTCCATGCAAAACAAAAGCTGCTAATTAAATTTTTGTCTCAATGTTTGAGATTTTGTACACTAATTTGCCGGAAGAAATGTTTACATACCTGTAAAGGGGCAATATTTTTGTATTTCACGTTTAACAATTTTTAATCTTCTTGTTTTTCTGCTTTAGATGAAATATGTACTGTACAATGTGTTTATGGGTATAATTTTTTGTGCATCTTTCTCTTGTTTCGTTTAACCTGCCTTTCCTAGCTGATGTTTCACTGATTTTACCTACTGGGGTCTGACTACTGTTTTATAGTGCTCAAGTTCTATCTGATAAAGATTAGGGCGTATATGTCTTCTAACATAGGTTAATGTAACTCTCTATTCTGCTATTTTCTCATCCGTATTTGGGATTTGGGCTAGAGTTTCATTTGATGTTTAAATTAATAAAACTTTTATTTTATTTGTTTATCAAAATGAATTGTTTAAATGATCTGCATTCTTTTTTCTGATGTCTTATGTTACTTACGTCTGTTGTTTATAAATTATATGTATATTATTATTTATGTTTTAAGCTTTAAATATTTGTTTACCACATCCTTTGTTTATTTTATTTTATTTAAGTTATGACAATATCTTTATTTTCGTGCTAGATGTTGCTGCAGAAAAGACTCAAAAAGCTCTGTTAGAAGGTGTTGAGGCTTTTGATACAGGCAGGTTGAAACACACAGAAACGAATGAGAAGAATCCACTTCCAGATAAAGCAGGTAAATAAGTTGATAATTAGTTTTGGTTTTGTTTGTGTGTAGCACGTGTGGCATTACAAACACTTGGCAAAAAATTCACTAATGAATGTATTTTTTTTTATTATGAAGTTAATAATAAGTCTGGAAATATGTTTATTTAATTATATTAAAATTAATAATAATCTCCTAATGTTGAAGATAGTATTTTTAAATAAAACATCAGTTATGATAATTTATAATAAATTTAAAATTGTTTCTGACAAAAAAAAATTAATGTGCTTTACTAGTGCAGAAACACACTATCTATTCTGTTAACGTTGCAGAGGTGTTTGAAGTAATTTACTCATGTCTTTGAGGATATTTTGAATTCAATTTCAGAATTTTTAAATTTCACTGAATTCCAGGCTTTACAATCTTTTTATCTATCAGTAAGCAATAATTTAATTTATATTGGAGAATGAAAAACGTTTCATTTTTTAATAAAATACACTTTAATTGTTTACACAATTCTTATATGAGCTTATGTACTAAATAAAATTATAACCTATTTTTATTCAGTTAATTAATGTTAAATTTTAAGTTTTATGGTACTTTAAATAAAATTCATCAGTAATAAATAAGCTATGAATAGGTTCATTCATTTTAATATATGCTTTAAAAGTAAAAATATGTATCTTACAGGTCGTGTCTTTTACGCTACCATAATTAATTTCATATTTTGTTCATATTTGACAAACTTTATTAATTGTCCGTTAATAACTGTTTACTTTTTTAGGGTAATGACAAATCACAGACCAATTCATGTTTTTACAATACTCTACATTTCAATTTTCTTTCCAAAAATTCTTTTCAAGAGCTAAAATCTAGATTCTTTTCAATCTAATATTTAACCATTGCCTATAATTTATAAAAATCAATAAAATACATTGAACATAATAAAAACCACACATTTCACACTCAATAAATATTCAAATTTAAATTTTTTATAAATTCTCTTTTATCACAAAATTTGACTTGTAAATGTTAATATTTATTAAGAATGTCTAATGTTTGGTTTCTATTATGTTTAATGTATCGATATGGATTTTATAAATTGTAAACTATGGTTAAATATTAGACTAATAAATTTCAGCTCTTGAATTGGATTTTTAGAAAGAAAATAGAAACGTAGAGTATTGTAAAAACATGAATCTGTCTGTAATCTGTTATTAACCTAAAAAAAATATTTGACAAAATTAAAATGTATTTGTCAGCATATTATTTTTATTATTTAAAATTGAGCACAACCTTCTGTGATTCCTAGTTCAGTTTATTCATGGTAGAAGCCAATCTACAGCTGAGAAATATTGTGGTCAATTATATAGCGCCCTAATGTGTACCCAACCAGTGGCAATAGCAATTATTTTTTTTTATATTCGAATATTTATAGGGAATAGTGACTATTCCTTGAAACATGTTTCTTTGAAATGCATGGAATAAATGCTAAGTATACTTTGTCATTCTTAAATGTTTTCATTTATAAAAAGAGTCTACCTTTAGTAATTTAAAGTAGAAACAGGATTATAGTCTCTAAATGCAGTTGGCTTTCAATCTTACTTCAAAATACTTGAGAGAATTGAAGTATTATACATATGTAGGTTTTTAAGTTTGGCAGATCTGTGGGCGAAACCCCTTCCTACATTAGTAGAATACCTTGACTGGAAAACCCTCAACTACGCTAATTGCCTTCCTACATATGAACCTGAACTACTTTTGTTTATATATGTATGTTCTGTATTCTATATTATAAAAGAATATATTAAAGGAAACAGATGAAATGTAGAGCAATGCACTTTTAAGTTAATTTTGAATAAACTTTTTTTTGTAAATGAAGAAATCTAGATTAGTTTTATATAAATTAATTGAGAAACAATCACATATTTATTATTTTCTTTTAAAAGAAAAGATTTGTATATAAATTGAAAGAAATATTTCTTTCAATGTTTTGTTAGTGAAATATGCCGTACAAAATATATAATAAGTAATTTATTAAAAAAACTCGTGTTAGGTAAATCTGAAAAAATTGCATGTTTTGCATGTTTTGTGTGTGTGCTTTGATTAATGCTTTGCATGATGCCAAGTAGCTGTTCAGCAAGAGAAACAGCATTTGAACCTCATCGAAGGAGTGGAACAGTTTGACAAGTCCACTATGAAACACACGGAAACAGAGGAAAAGAACTACCTTCCTGATCCTGAAGGTATAACTTATATAATCTAGTGCGATTTAATTGTAATTTCGCATGTTGTGAACAAGCTTTGCAGATTTATTAATCAATTGAAATTAAAATTAAGACAATAAGTAAATGAAGTATATCAATATTGAATAAAAAAAGTTTAAAGAGCTGCTTAAAGTTGCTAGGAGTTGTTTGCTATAAACTTAAGAAGTTTTGTTATTTTGATTTAGGTTGTTTCTTAAAACGAAAGTACAATCAACACTGTTTGGCACTGGTGATGTATTCTGCCACCATGTAGTACTGAACAAAATTTTGGGGGTGCAGTATGGGGTTAAACAATTTCATTATCATGTTGTGGATAACATACATTAGACAGTACTATAATGGCTTTGTAATTGTTGTTCTTTAGTTTTTTTTTGTAATTAAGCTTAAATATTTATTAAAACCACTGTTATTAATTTATTTATAACCTTAACTCACAAGTCAGCTCAATTATTACTTACAATATTTTACTTAGTTGAAACATAATTTTCTTTGTTTATCTTTATAATTGTTCAATTACAGTATGCTATTTTAGAAATTTTGAACCAAAATTAAGGATGTAAATAACCTTAATTGACTAGAACTACCTTTTTGATTTGACTGTAATCTCATAGGTCTTTAAATAACTTAATAAAATACTTATTGTTCAATGCATTATTTTTTACAATGTGAATTTGAAATCAGCGTAAACAAATAATTAAGTTCACTAAATAAATTTTACTCTGCTTAGGTAAAATAGCAATTTTTACTTAATGAAGGAATATTTTCTAAATTGTGTATTTAGAACTTTAAAATAACTTATATAGCGTAACTTATATATAGAACCTCTGAATCTAGTGTTACCATTTGAGGTTTTATTAATTGATATTTTGTTAAAAATGATATTCAAAACATATGAACTAAAACAAAGATCCGAAACTTTTTTCAGTCACAAATTTTTAATATTGTGACTTGTCCAAACTTATTGGGGTCATTATGATGATAATTGTCAAGTTCTGTTAAAAACATATTTCTTGATAAATTGAAAAAAAATAATTTTCATTATAAGTTTAGTCAGGTAATAATATCACAAAGTTTTAGTTTCATAGATTCGCCAAACATCATAGACACTAAAATTCACTCACTTTTTTTCTTTCTTATATTATTATAATGGTCACTGAGAATGTTCTGATTTATTATATATATATATATATATATATATATATATATATATATATATATATATACGGTATTGTTTTTATTTTCGAAATCAATAACAATGTAAAAGTAATGGCTTTCACTATAAATATATTAGATTTTCCGTAATCCATTTATGGATATTACAGAATTTCAGGTTCATACGAGGGTGGTCCACAAAGTAACTGCCGTTTGGGCATGGCGCGATAAGTAGGGGGGGTAGTGCCGCCATTCTCATATCGGTGTGCGCAGCCGTTCAGTATGCTTCTAGCTGTGCAAGGGAGAGTATCGTACGATCACGCGTTTTTTTTTGTTTTAACGTAAAAACATGAGCGCCGCTATAACGATAGAAAATCCCGCCAAGTGTGAAGTGCAAGGTGTAATAAGATTTCTGTGGTCGAAAAGTTACACAGCAGCTGAAATTCATCGTGAATTGAGTGCGGTGTATGGCCCAAACATTATGAGCGAAGGTGTAGTCCGTCAATGGGTTCGATTTTTTAAAAATGGAAGAACGAACGTTCACGATGAAGACTGGAGTGGTAGGCCATCTCTTGTCAGTGATGACTTGGTGAACAAAGTGGATGAGAAAATTCGCGAGAACCGTCGCTTCACTATCTCGGAACTTTCAGATCATTTTCCTGAAATTTCTCGAAGTCTTGTGCATGAGATAGTGACAGAAAAACTAGGCTATCACAAGTTTTGTGCTCGTTGGATTCCAAAAGTGCTCACCGATGATCACAAAATGAAAAGAATGAGTTCTGCCATAGACTTTCTTACTCGGTATGACGTTGAAGGAGAAACATTTTTGAACAGGATCGTTACAGGAGATGAGACCTGGGTAGCCTATGTGAATGCCAAAACAAAACAACAGTCAATGCAATGGGGTCATACCGCTTCACCAAGCAAGCCAAAGAAAGCTCGCCAATCCTTTTCAGCGAGAAAATTGATGGCTACAGTTTCTTGTGATGCTAAGGGCATCTTGCTCGTTGAATTTATGGAGCGTGGTACGACCATTACAGCTGCAGCTTATCGTGAGACCTTAAAATGGCTACGACGAGCGATTCAAAACAAGCGCCGTGGTCTTCTGACATCTGGCATTGTGTTTGTCCATGACAATGCCCGCCCTCACACAGCACAAAAAACAACTGAACTTTTGGAAAAGTTCAAATGGGACGTATTTCACCACCCCCCATACAGCCCGGACTTGGCTCCCAGTGATTTCCATCTTTTCCCGTACATGAAGCGGTGGCTTGCATCTCAGAGGTTTGCGAGTGATGAAGAGCTTCAAAACGCTGTGTCAGGCTGGCTACGTTCTCAGGCGGCAGATTTTTTTAAAGACGGAATTTCAAAAACTGTTAAAAGATATGTGCTTGAATTTGTATGATGAATATGTAGAAAAGTAGAGAAAAGCTGTAGTTTTAACATGTATATAATAAAATGGTACATGATAATTTTGAATCTCAACTGGTTTATTTTTTATTTCAAAACGGAGGTTACTTTGTGGACCACCCTCGTAGATTCACCAAATACCATAGACAACTAAAGTCACAGACTGTTTTTTTCTTTCTTATATATAAGTAATTATTGCATAACTGAATGAATAGATTAGAACTTACTTGCTGAGATGTTTCAAAACAATCATTTCGTTTACCAAGCTAACTGTAGGACCGTAGACATTTAGTTTTGTAAATGAAACGATTGTTTCGAAACGTGTCAGCAAGTAAGTTTTAAAGTATTCATGCAGTTATGCAATAATTACTTATAATTTAATCAGTGAATTCAAGATCATTACAAGTAACTTTCTTATATTGTCAAAATGATCTTTGATAACAATATCTGAACTGATTTATAAATACACTACTGTTTTTATTTTCAAAATAAAGAACCGTGTAAAGCTAATGGCTTTTACATAAATATATTTCATTTCCCATATCCCATATAAAGAGATAAAGGTAGTGAAGTAAGCATTATGTAATTTCTTTAATACATATTAGCTGGGATGCATGATTTCCGTAACACCTAATACAAGTGATGAGTCGTTAAATAACTATTACATTTATGAAATACCCAGTATTATAATGTCCGGCTTGGTTGTACATTGCTTCGCTAATACATAACAAAAACAATAACATATACTATAGCATGGCTGTGCAGTATAAAGCTGTATAACATAAATAATAGACTAAAACTAAATACTATTCTAAGAAAAAAACTGTTGCTTGCAAACAATTGTAAGAAATTAAAAATATATGAAAACATTGTATCTTTATTCCATATATAATCTATGTCTAGACCCAGAAGAAAAGTTAGTTATTAGTTTCTATCATAATGACGGCACAATTGATATTGGTACTATATTATTAAGTCCTTAATAGTATTTTTATTAATAACATTTATATTTCTGTTATTTTATTAGAATTTTATTAAAGCCAATATATTCTAAAATGGGGTATTTTTATATTTTAATTATGTAAAGTTGTTGCATAAGTTTATTTAACATATCGAAAGTTCTTTAAATTAAAAACACAAACTATTTCAAATTATGATCAGTTAAAATGTTTAACCCTTAGCGCTCGGATTTTTTAACATGCTTTGCTTCCCCACTTGTAATTAATTTGAGACAAATTCCTCGCCTGCAAGTTGCATTATTGTTTATGGAAAAGTTTGTTTTGTCTTACATGATTTTAGGAAACTAAGCTATTTTTATTTACTAATACTGTATGTACATGATTTTATTAACTTATTTGTAGTTTTGCAGAGTATGATATCTTTGAAAACAGCCTTCCGGATGAAATCCTGGTTTTCTGCTGCATGTTTTGCAGTGAAAGGCTGTTTCCTTCTACCTCCTTTTATCTTCCTGTTACTGCAAACTACACAATCCTTAGAACTACTTTTATCATTGGAAAAGATTAAATGTAATTTCCCATTCAGTCTTTCTTCTTTATCAGTAGTTGATGGCCGACCCTTCTTACTATACGGGTTATTCCTGATATAACCAATGCATTCTATCACGAAGTTTTGGCGAAACTATATTTGTTTAACAGTATTTTCTCTAATTCCTTTTTTTTGTTATTATAGATAATAAAACTGTTTACTACAGCTACTACTAACAGCCAGAAAAACATTTTCCTCCACCCTTTATTTGTTCGTCTTGTAAAACTGCATGGTTCATTATATTGAACAGCTAAATCTACACCACCCATAAACTGGTTATATTTACAAATACCTGTTGGTTTAGTTATTTTGTTTATGAAACTGAAATACATTCTACTAAATCAGGATCAAGTAAAAGATCAGGAATTTCAGAAACACTAATTGCAAGTGAAGCCACGGCAAACTACGAGTAAACAAATAACCGGCAAAACTGTTACCTACTTGCAGCTTACAACGTAGCGGCAAACTAGATTTTGTGATGACTCACATATTCCTAGGCATTTTCAACTTTGTTCACATTATTGTCAATAGAGTGTAGCACCAAATGGTAAAGGATTGAATGTCGTCGGCTTAGCCGCAGACGAGTTATAGGCATTTGAAAATCGTGTCGGGTGACTCCCGACATACGAGTAAACTGCAATATACGCTTGGCGGGGCTGCCCCGACAGTCGAGTGCTAAGGGTTAATATTTAACTTTGCTAGCTCAAGTTACGATTCTCTTTAAGTAGTAATAGTTAATTTAATTAAATAATTTATATAATTAATGGAATATAAATAATAATGGAATATTGGTGAAAACATAACTAAACGTTAAAATCTAAATTTTATATACTTTGAAGTACATGCATGTATATTATGAAGAACTATGAGGATGATGGAGGTCCAGAGTAAACATGAATTGTAAATGTAGTATATAAAGAATTTGTTTCTCATTTGTTTTACTAATTTATTTTTAAAAAAATTTAGTTATTGAAACTGAGAAGGGGCAACAGAAACTATTTCAAGGAATTGAAAATTTTGATCCTAGCAAGCTGAAGCATACAGAAACCCAAGAGAAGAACCCATTACCAACAAAAGAGGGTAAGTTGTCATTATGTTGATTATCTTGCAAGGTATTTTATATCACTGTTGATGTAATTGAAAAAAAAAATCATAGCAAAAGCACTATTTATTGGTGATATTTTCAGCATATTTGTTTCGGCGTTCATAAAATGTATGACATTTTTCATTTATAAAATAATTGATAAGTTATAGATATCTATACTTTATGAATAAAATATAACATTAAAATTAACCAAAAATTTAGAAATATTTAATCACCACAAAAACCAACAACAATACATTTTGAAGAAAACACATCTTCAATAAATCAGGATCTTTTTGTATGTAGTTAAAAAACAATACAAGATCAAATATATAATTATATATAACACATCATTATAGGCCAAGGATTTTCATTAACAAAACACCCAACCAAATAAACTTTCTTGCCCACGACTCGGGCAATATATATTATTGCACAGTAAAAAATCCTTTGAAAGAACTGGATTTTAAACCGTCTACTTATATTTACTAATGGGAATTGTTCCAAGAAGCAAAATTCTTTGAAACAAGTTTTTCCATTAGGTTGTTTATCTTCATAGTTTCTCCCCATTTTAGCGTGGACGCATTTTATACTTTCAAATGAATTTATAAATCAGGTCTTGAAAATGACTCAAAAGAATGAAGTGTTCGAAATAGCTTGAAATTTTCAATACTTTTTAGCAGTGAGGAAAATTAGCAGCTGGTTTCAGAAAAGTTTAGCTATCTTTGGAGTGCCTTTACCTGCAAAAGTCAACTACAGATTAAGAAGTTTTACCTTGTGATTTTAAGATTTAAAATGTTAAGATGAGACAGTTATATAAACTGTAAACACAAAATTTTGTATTCATGTTTAATGCCAATTTAAGCACAGGACGTTGTATTTAATCATGAATACATCAATGATCTCTTGGAGCTCAAAAATTTGCTAAAGTTCCTCCCTCAACTTATAGTTATACCAGGAAAGGTTAAGAGAAGTTATATCAAGATATTATTCATGGCCGATTTCCCAATCAAATTACTGAACTGGTAGTGTTTGTGAGTGTGATTGGATGAAGTGTGCCCTTATAATAACTACTTGCATAACTGGAGAAACATGTAAGTCTTTTATAGTGATCGGTTGGATTCTAACGAAAAGCACAAAGTGAATATTATTTTTAAGTTATTCATTTATTTGTTGTTTCAGTCACATTCAGGAATATGTGACCCTTTTCAAGATTACAAAATTTACAATTATTTACTAGAGACGAGTATGAAGAACAATACTAACCTAATTAAGGATTACAGCGCCATACTAAGCCAAACCATTGTTATTCTAATACTGTGTAGATCATTGCTTAGAATACAAAAGTAACAAAAAAAGTAAAATTATGACAAGCTTTACAAAACAAATTACTTTTTCAGTACCGCCTCTGTACACACAACCAACTTGGAACTGTAACCACTCGTAAAACCATTTAGAAAAATGTTCCATAATACAGTCCAGGCATAAACCATGACCACCTTAGCCATAAAAGTATAAAAAAGGACTTCTTGAAAATGTTTGTTAACCCTAGAAGCTGCAGTGTTATTTTCCTAACTGGCAGTACAAAATGACCCGCATAAACATCTTATTTTGAAATAATTCTATAAATTACATTTTTCACACAAAGTTTGACATCTATATATTTTATTTGAAGAAAAAATGTTGAAGATTTTGTTCTATGCATCAGAAAATTTATATTTTGATTACTTTGAATGTTATTTTTATGAAAATAAGAATTTTTCCAAAAACAATTATCATTTTTTTATGTTTGAAGAAAAATAAAAAACCATATGCATTACTGTCTGAAAAACTGAAATATACAAATAATAAAGAAAGATTTTCTGATTTCACTCAGCTTTGTTCCATAGAATTTGATGCAGTTTCCAATTTTCTATGATTTTTTTGCTGATCACATACGCGTAAACTGTTTGTTGGGCAAAACTGTCATACACTACTCCCTAGCCTATATTATATTTATAAAACGTTTCCCCTAAAGCACTGTTTATTATACACTGTTATGCCTATATAATGTTTTATACCTATATCTAAATATCTACTTTTAATATATTTACACATTTAATTGAATAATTATACCTAATTTTCCATCCTCCTTTTTCTGGGATTGGTGCGGTAGGAATGTTTCAATTTAGAAAAACATTTTGGATGTACACCCACATTACAACCAGGACACCAATATGTTGACCTTCCTCGTTTATGTGGGTCATGACCACAAACTTCACAAGTTCTTTCTTTCCTCCCATCCAATTTTGCAAGTTCATGTGAAGAACCACTATCCGTTGAAGGGCCTGAGGTGGGAGCAGATTCTGGGTCCTCTTGCCACAAGGACTCCACTACAGACACAATAAAATTATGCCTAGTGACAGGTTTGTCTGTATTTTTTGAATATATAATGTATCCATTTAGAAGAGCCATGTCCACCACATTGAAGAAAATCTTCTTCCAGTATCTCATAGTTGGGCGGTTGCAGGATAATAGTCTAATAATATATACACTCACAAATATTTATTATAAAGTTATTAATTATAAAACGAAATACCTAAACTCCTAAAATACATGCTACGACACTGTAAACAAAACAATACAGGGAGTGTATGCCTTTGTGAACCGAAACGAATGGAATGGCTCCGAACGCATTGGTCAGACTACTTTTGGAAACGGAATAGTAAACCCATTCCTCAGTCTAGAACGAAAACAAAAACTCGTGTGTGTTCAGAAAATAATAGAGAACAGCCTACGCTATCTATTGGATTCATACGGAACTTTTAAACGATGCAGTAAGGGCCAATGTACAAGTGTCGTAAAAGCGACATCTACAGTTTAGCGATCGCACGAACTGTCGGAAAATCGACAGCTGCCGCTTCTAGGGTTAAGCATGACCAAAGATGTTCAAATATAGACATAATAATTCATCTAGTCATTAAGCAGATGGGAAACTGTTTACAGTGTTATACTAGGGTTGTCTCATAAGTAAGTTACACTATTTCTTAAAATTTATGTGGCTGGCAAAAAATGTTGGGAGATGTGGAAAATTTGTGCCTGGGTGTAGTGGCAGCACTGTAAAATTTCTATGCGCATGAGTCAATCGAGTGGGCGGTCAGGTACCATCCACTATGGAAGTTTTACTGTTATTGCCCCAATTGTGAAGATCGTGGTGTTGTTAGTTTTTTAACGGCAAAAATAAAAATGCGACTGAAATTCATAGTGTTTATGGTGAAAACATTATGTCAAGGTTAATGGTTTCTCCTTGGCATCAGTCATTCATTGAAAGGAGAACAACATTATATGATGAAAAACGAACTGACCTCTCCACTTCTCACATTCCAACTGTTGTAGAAGATGCTCAGCGGGCCATTGACATCGATCGGCGCCTAACGCTTGATGAAATTCTTTCTCAACTGTCTCAAAATTTCTCAATGCATGCCCTTATGACAATCTTCGTCTTTCAAAACTGACAAAAACAATTTTTTTGTTCCACAACAACTCTCTCTCGCACATGTTGCTTGTTAGACTCGAGATGTGCTTGAGGAGCTTCGATGGGATGTTTTCAGACATCCACCTTTCTCCTGCCTTGCACTAAGTGACTACCACTTGTTTCTGAAGCAACATCTTGGATGTAATTGTTTTGCAAATTTGAAGCGAGACTTTGAAAGATGGCTAACCGCTATGGCAGTAGATTGGTATGGCATTGGATTGAAAAAACGTTTACCATGGTACCAAAAATGTATGGAAAAAAAGATTATGTAGAAAAATAGGTTTTTAAATGTACTTGTCAAAATATATGTTTACATAAAAAAATTAAAATTTTTTATTTAAAATAAGGTAGTGTGAGTTATTTTTTAGACATATAATAATTCATAAAAGTAAACATAATAATAACATATGCTACACAATTAAAATAACGTTCTTATGAATCCTACACATATTAAAAAAACAACACAATGTCTTATTTTTTGTTTGTGCATGTAATATAAATTAATGAATAATGACCATCATATTTTTATGTGGATGGATATTTGTTTTCATGAAGCTAATAATATTATGGTTGATTTTAGTTATTGATTTGGAGAAGAAAGCGTAAAGGATTACAAAGTTTTTAACAAGAGTCTGAGCCAACTAGAGTTTTCCCTGATCCTTGCTCAAACCAGGGGATCAACTCATTTCATATTATTATTGTACTAGATTTGTAATAATTTTGTACTTTAGTCATTTAAATTTTCTAATTTGAGTATTGAAACAATAAATTTACAATGGATTCTAAACTTACAATAGATCCGCCCGTAGCTGCTGTTTGGTGATATTTTACAGTTTTGTAAAAATAATGTTGTAAGTGCTTCCATGTTGTTATTTATAATTTATATATTTTAAAAATTGAAAGTACTTTTTAAACTGTATTAGAAGCGTTTTTTAAAATGTTGGCTGGATAAATAAAATATTCCTTAACTAATTTTATATGACCAAAAGTATCTTTATTTTATAAAATTATTAGTAATATTATTATATTAATAAGTTTTGTGAAGTCCAATTATATTATATTATATATATATATATATAGATATGTATAAGAAAGATAAATTGTATTTGTTCATGTTTTAATTTTTAATTCTAATGTAAAAGGTGCATTATTATAGATATATAAATATTTTCTTTTTGCATTTATAACCATATGGTCTTGTGGCCCAGCATTCCAACAAGTCTGAAGACATAGATTGTATTATTTATTATGTTAACAGTTTTAGAACTAGTCCCACTTTATTGTACAAGTCAGCCATAACAAATCATTTCTGCTTGTTGCTTTTTTGGCATAAATAAAAGAAAATTTAAAGTATGTTTTTATTTTCTAAATCCCTTAGACATTTCTGGACATAAAATTCTCATATCTGTTATATTTTCTAAAATATTTCCCTATAAGTTTGATTGATGTATATACACAGGGGTTAATGACTTGTACACTAATATACAATGTGTACAGGTTTTTCTTAAAATTATTGAAAAATTTATAGGGACGAATAATACAACAGAACTTTAAAATTTGAATCAAATTATTTATTTAATCACTTTTACATTAGTTTATGAATATCCCAACTTTAATTTATTTTGTAAATTTGTAAAAACTTACAAATTATAAAACCTATAATTTATTTATATTATAACATACATAATTGAAAACTATAGTATTTTCTTATTAAAACTCTTATGTTTCTTGATTCATTTAAGAGAGTGGGGGATTGATGTTTTCTCCTATGATAAGGGGTTGTTTCAGGGATGTCTTTTGTCACCCATTGCCTTTGTAATGGTGTTTAATTTATTGTTTAAGAGGGTGAAGAAAGTCCCAAATATTGCTTAAGTTTTTATTGCTTAAGGAAGGGAAGATTGAGACTTCCGACGCTGATGACATTTGGCTTTCTTTGGTATGAGGTACAGAGAAGACTATGTCATGGCTTCTGTGAAAGGGGTTTGAGTTTTACAACTGGACAAAGTTTCTTTACTTTTTAATGTTTTTTTTTCTATTACTGCCAAACCTTGATAACTGTAAATGAAAGATAGTTGATAGTTTCAATGGTTGCCACAAGGGGCTGACTTTTGTGAAGGGGGTTTGAGTTTTACAACTGGACAAAGTGTCTTTACTTTGTAATGGTTTTTCTTACATTACCGCCAACCTTGATAACCGTAAACGAAAGATAGTTAATAGTTTTAATGGTTGCCACGGGAGACTGGCTTCTGTGAAGGGGGTTTGAGGTTTACAACTGGACAAAGTGTCTTTACTTTGTAATGGTTTTTCTTACATTACCGCCAACCTTGATAACCGTAAACGAAAGATAGTTAATAGTTTTAATGGTTGCCACGGGAGACTGGCTTCTGTGAAGGGGGTTTGAGGTTTACAACTGGACAAAGCGTCTTTACTTTGTAATGGTTTTTCTTACATTACCGCCAACCTTAATAACCGTAAACAAAAGATAGTTAATAGTTTTAATGGTTGCCACGGGAGACTGGCTTCTGTGAAGGGGGTTTGAGGTTTACAACTGGACAAAGTGTCTTTACTTTGTAATGGTTTTTCTTACATTACCGCCAACCTTAATAACCGTAAACAAAAGATAGTTAATAGTTTCAATGGTAGCCACGGGAGACTGGCACTCTTCAGCGGACGTATAATAAACACCTGATTGTGATAAACATGTATTTTCCAATCTCTTTTTAAATTAAAAGAATCAAGTTAGGAAAAGAAGTAGTTTTATAGCGAGAGTTGAACAAAAAGAGCCTTTGGTGTTTACTTGGTGACCTCCGCTTGGACTGCAGTAGTTAATGGATACGAGTATGTTGTACAGAAGTGAAGGAAAATTTGGTTTGGTTTAAAGCGTGTATCTACGATATACAGGCAGTTCTTGGTTACAAGTAATAGCCTTTTAGTGGCCTCTAGAGATGCAGTGGTTGTTCAGGTGATGGCAGGACTCAAGGCAGGATCTTTTTTCTCCAGTGGCGGGTGGAGTTTGAGGATACATGACTGCTATCAGAAATAATAGACAGGGTTTAGGTTGAGTCAGTCAGTGGCCGATCCCAGAGGTGGAGCACACGAGGAAGAAACTTATAGAAGATGATGAGTATGCTTTGCTTGTAAGGGTGCAGAATGATTGGACACTGTTGGGGGAAATGTGTATTCCTCTGAAACTGGAATGTAGAGCCTTTATGTATGATCAGTCTCCTAAAATGTTGAAATTCTATGCAAATGTCTTGCAAGGGATACTCCCAGATCCAAGTAATCTGTGTTGTTGCAGTTTTGCATCTGATATAGCTTGTGTAGTTTGTACTCACCGGCGTCTGCTACTGCCCGCCACATATTAGTTGACTCGGACGCTGCAGGAAATACGATTCATTTGGCGCCATGACAGGGTCTTAGTGATTTTTACGTAAGTTATGCCATTGCTTTGGCTAAGAGGAAGGGGTTTAATAGCCCAGTTCCTGTTGCTTTTGTAAATAGAAAGTGAGAAACTTAGGAGACCAGCATGCAGGGTTCTTTCATCTGTTATAGGGAAAGCTACGGATTGGATTATATGCATTGATCCTGGGAACCGACATTATGAGTTTCCCTCTGTTTTGGGCATTACGTCTTTGTGTACAGATCTTTTACCACACTCATCGACACTCCGTTCAGGGGTGATGGAATTGAGGTGCCACGGGAGTCTAATATCCCAAAGCAACATCTGTACAAGGCCAACAAGTATGAATTTTTGTATTCCTTTGTTCGTTGGAAGGGGTTCTCCTATCACTATTTAGTTGTTTAGGAAGGTGCTAGGGCTCTACTGGCAAAGTCTGTTCATTTCTTGCTGAAGGAGTTGCGAATTGGTAGGAATGAAATTGATGAATATTTGAAGCATATCTTCAAGGCTGCTCTTGAGGCATATTATTGTCAATGGCTACGAAGATTTATCCCATGGGTATCAAGCAGTGAGAGGAGAGTTGCGGCCACGTAAAAGTGATTTAACCCTTCATAGCAAGGTTTCCAGTCCTGGACTGCTCTTTGTTATTTGCCTGATAGTAAACGGTTTGCATTCTGTGGGCCCGTCATTCCGTCGATGGATTCCACTAACGCTCGTTCAACATTCTTTTTCTTACTGTGTAGAACCTATTAATGATACATTATTTGCAGTGGGTAGGCATTTTTCTCTATGACTTCATTATAAAGTGTTCCTACTTTAAGTAAGTGATTCTGGCTACCTGTTGTAATAATTATATCTTATCCCCATTATCATGAGATTGTTTTATCCCTTTCTTAATATTATCTAAAGGTTCTGCATTTTGTTCTATCCTTTTGTCCTATAAGAAGAATGGCAAGTCTTTATGATCCTGGTGTTTGGTGCAGTTCTCGAAATTCATATGGCTTTACTTTCTGTGAAACCACTTTGCACGCTTGTTCTGTTCTCAAACTACGGTGCACACTCTACGTGCAATACTCTCGCCATTTTCCAGTCAGTCTGTTGGAAAAGCGTGAAAGTGTTAGTTGGGTCTTATCTCTGCGTTTCCTTTTTTTTTGCCATTTTGGACTCATTTTTTACACGCTTTTCATCCTTTTAAATCCTACAAGTCCTTCGCAAATAAGTGTTGAAATCAATCTCAAAACAAAGAATGGTGTATTTCATGATATTTAACTAATTAATAGCTTCGTTTATCATTAGATTTTCTCATTAAACCTTTTCAACCACAAGATGTTCCATGCAGTTGTAGTTGAAATCGTCTGGTGTGCACACCACTTTTTCACTGTAACTGTTCACTAAATCTATTAATTTAGTTAGTTTAAATGTTCACACACAAAAAAAGTTATAAAACGTTTCACTTTTACCACCTGGTAAACAGCCTACTTCAAGTGCACGATTCTACGCAAATAATGTTATCCCTTCTAAGAATTTTCTCCTACTAATGGTTAATGATCATGTTAACCAAGTTTCTTTAAGTTTTTCTCCTTCCTACAATTTTTTTTAATAATTAACAGTAGATAGAACTTTTCTACCTTAACAATGTATCAACAATTGCAATTTTGTTTATTGTATTTAGAAGTTTAAATGTTTCATGCTTGTGATGGAAGAAATTCTCATTTGTTCTCTCTATTCTACGATACTCGCACTACCCGTAACTCAATGTTTCTATCAATCTCATTTATTAAGTGTTGAAGCTTCTTTACCATGTAAAAAAATTGGAAAAGAGTTCCATCTTACAAATCTTATTTTGATTTCAATGTATAAATTCCTGCCGTGTGGTAAAAATTTCAATTTCATGAAGGTGTATCTCACTATCTCTTACTTTGTTCTCACTTCTGGTCTATGAATGTTATTTTTATCTATTGTAGCCAGATCGGTGGCGTATATAGACAAAACTTTATGGGAGTGCCCCAAAACCTGTGAGTGGGGAGGGAGTTTCCGGTGAACCTCGCTTGAGAAAATTTTGGATATTGATGTCTTACTCAGGTTTTAGGCATATTTTGGATTTTGTTAGAATGATAGTTGAAATATATAAAGTAAGTTACTTGGTGTACTTACAAAAAAGGAATTCCACAATAGTTGTGGAAAAAATATAATTAAATAAAAAGTCTAAATTCCGTTTAAGTCTACTATATTTATTTCAGTCTACTTTTAATTTTATTTATTATATCTTTATTTTTAAGTACTAGTAATCTCATTTCTCATATAACTCAGATATTTTAAACTTGACCTACTTTATCAAGACTGTTGCAAGGAAACAAACTGAAATAAAGCTAAAAGTATTCAGGATTTAGGAAACAGTGTTTGTTTGTCTTTTTACAAGACAAAATCTAAATTTCATTACTTCAATGAAATCTGTTTCAAAACTTCTTCATCAGTTAAGTTAATGTCTCTATCAATAGATAAAAGTGCAGGCCCATTCAATCTGTTTTCCGAACTTGTGTTTCGCAGGTAAGCTTTAAGTCTTCTGAGAGATGAAAAGCTCCTGTCTGCAGAAGCCATTGAAACGGGCAACACCGCTAACAATTTCAGAATAAGCAGAAATTGCAGTTTTTGGAAAGCTCTTTTTTTCTCTCAATCCCATTTTTGTTTTTGTAGTATAGATTAACTTTGTACCTCATATTTGAAGGATAGATCATTTTTGTAAAACGTAAAAGCAGGTGCCAGTTTCAATGCAGGAAGAAGTCAGTTTTAACGTAGAGCTCAGGAAGGACATTTTGTAATTAGTCGATTATTTCTATATAGTTTTTAAAGCATTCCTGAAGTGAACAGCAGAAATTGTTAAGGTATAGTATAAACACCACATGCCAGTAATATTCGTCTGCGGTTGTATAAGGCAAGGGTTCTCAAACTGTAGACAATTTTCAGGGGGTTGGAATGACAGGCTAATGAAGAATTAAACCATTTTTATTTCTTTCTGTTTCATAATCACGCAAGGTTATAACATTGAGAAACTATAAAAAGAAGCAAGCTCATCATTCTCATTAATTTTATGTTATGTGTCTCAAATATATATTTCTAAATATATTGTGTTTTTGATGTAAAAAGTTTTTAATTTAACCCCAACAACAAGGGGGTACACAAAATTTTAATTTTTCATTAAGGGGTACAGTCTTTGAAAAAGATTGAAAACCTCAGGTATAAGGTATCTTGGTACAAGGAGTCTGATTGCGACATGTACAGGGCGTTTTGTCTATGATACCTAAATTGTCTGTCCACAATTTCAGTTTCACTGTACAAAGCCTGGGATGTCTCTTCTGCATTACTTTGCCTTTCCTTCAATATATCCAATACATTGGAAGTCTTTTTGTTGGCTTGAACAAGTTCCACATATTTATTTTCGAGTCTCTCTGAAAGGGGTATTGTTAAAGAAAGCATGTTGTTTAAAACAAAAAGACAAGAAACTGAAAACTGGTCACAGAGGAAATTAGTGTATGTGCTTTTATAAAAGGTATCGGTTGATTCTTTTTCAATTTTTGATAGAGTAAAAACTAAAGGGTTCAAAGCTTCTTTGAACATCAAGTCTGAATCATGGCATTGCACCCAGCAAGTCTCGGACAGACATATAAGCTTTTTTATTTTCAATTCAGGGAAACATTCAGAAATACACGATTTAAGTATTGCAGTTCTTTTCTCTGACTTGTGAAAAAAACTACACACCTTACTGATTACACCCATACAATTCCTTATCATAGGGGTTTTAGATGAATCTAATAGCCGTAAGTTGAGAGAATGAGACGAGCAATGCATGTAGAGGGTCGAGGGTACTTTTTGGCTTATGTATGCTTGGGCCCCTCTGAACTGACCACTCAGAGCAGAAGCTCTAACAATTTGACCTCTTAAGTTGTTTAAACCTAACTCAAGACAGGCTAGACTCACCATTAACCCATTCGCTTACAATTTTTTTTACACCGACTGAGCCATAAAAAACTAATTTTTTAGACCATTTTCAAAGGTTTTTGTTGATTACTTTTTTTTAGTTCATATTTAAGTTTCTTATGGAACCTATTGTTATTTTTTTATTCACAAATACATTTACTTTCAAAATATATACTAATACTTATAATATCTTTTCTTTTATAATTTAATAATATGTAAACAACTAAAATGTTTCAATGAAAAATATCAAACTTTATGTTTTTTATTTCAATTATCCTAAAGTAAAAGCATAAATTACCTTTGGAAATACTCCAAAATATTCTTCAGAGTGCAAAGAATATGTATCAATTTCACAAGAGTTAAGAAAAGTTAACTTTTGTGTTGTATACTTTGAAACATTCTGGTAGGTGAAGTGCGACGAGGCACAGTCCACACTCCCACCGACTGGTTCTTTGGCCTTTTAGTGGGCTTAGGTGGTTTGGAACATGGAATTTTTTCTTTAGGCCTACCCATTCTTGGTTTACCCCTATCTCTAGTACTAACTCTAATAGGTCTAGGACAAGGATCAAGAAAACTAGGGGCATCATCCTCCTCACTAGCAGTAAGAGACAGAGGGGCAATTATTCCATCAAGGTAGATTTGATCGAGTAGCCTAATTAGATTGGAATTCTGTGAGCTTTCATCATCTGAATTAGATGGTAATACAGACCTATCATGGACATTTATATCAGAAATTACATTATTTACATCTAGTGGAGTCCTAGGCCTAACATAACTACAAGAGGGCTGCTCAAGTTGCAACTTATCACTTATTGCAGAACAAGGCAGATTACATTTTTCATGATGTGGTGAACCTGTTATATTACAGTCTATTATGATTTTATTTTATTCATTACTTACATCTACATCTATTTAAGATTCAATGTCCAACTATCCTATTTCATTATCATTCTCAAATGTTTCCTCAAACAAATCACTGTCCCATTCTCCAATAATTCTTTCAATTTCACAATCTTTCAACTCTTTCTCACTTTCATCAACATATAAAATATTAAATCCACTCATTTTTAACTTAAAAAGAACACAAATAACAAATTAAATACAATTTGGTTAGGTTATAAACATATTCCACACAACTACGACCTAAACACAACATCACAGACAATGTCAGCTGATCGGTCGCCAGATAAAACGTAATTATTGAAAGAACGGACAGTCCAAAGAAGATAAAAATACTACCATTGGAAAGCCCAAAGCCTGTAGAATAAGATGCATATGCGATCTATTGGATTTACTGAGAACTAATTCGACACAAATGAGTTATATTAGAGGACGGCGATTCACCGTCGCTTCACAGAATGGCACACTGGGTCGCGACGGCGGATCGCCGTCATTGTAAGCGAATGGGTTAATGTACTGACTAATCATTGAACTGTTTTTTTTTTTTTTTTGTTTTTTTTTTTTCTTGGGAGCGGGTTTTAAACTGCCTGAAGCACTGCTACCTTAAGGTATATTGTACTTACCTCCCTGATCTAGTCAAATAACCCCTTCCCTCTTACCAGGTTTAGGAGTTTCCTGACTAGTGTTTTACCTTCAGCATCCACCAGAGCCGTTCCATCACCAAAGAGGTTGAAGCGCCTCTCAGCAAGTACTTCTTATCTGTAAATAATGTGTGTGGCAGTCTCCAGTTCCTGCCCGCATAATCTGCACACTGGTTCATCTTTGTAGATACCCATTTTATGCAGATGTTTCCTTAGTCCACCGTGTCCCGTGAGTAGACCTGTGGCTATCCTCAATTCCTGCCTAGACAGATCGATGAGACTCTTCTGCAGCCCCAAGGAAGGTTTCCTAAGGGTTAGCTTACTGTGTCTCATCCCTTCAGCCCTGATCCAGTGCTCACAGTGTCTTTCAGCCATCCACCTTCGCACTGCCATCTTGACCATGGATTTGGAAATACCTACCGCAGGCTCCGGTCCAATCAGGGGAGTCTAAGCCCCTCCCTGGCCAGCGCATCTGCGGCTTCATTTCCAAGTATTCCCCTATGCCATGGCACCCAACCTATCTTGATTTGATTGTGCCTTGCCAGGGCTTGTACGTTATTTAGGCACTCCCTGACTATGGCCGAGGTGACCACATGTCCGTTTAGTGCCTTAATTGCTGCCTGACTGTCGGAGAAAATAGCAATCCGGGTCCTGTGTGTTTCCCTTCTTGCTATCTCTCCCAGACAGGCATTTATAGCATATATTTCGGCCTGAAAGACAGAGGTATGCCTCCCCAAGGAAAAAACTAGTTTTACCCTTGGGTTTTTACAATACACCCCCGCTCCAGTGCCGAAATCCATCTTGGAGCCATCTGTGTACCAGATCTGAGCTCCCGATGTTAATGTCCCTGACCATTCCATCATAGTTTCATGGACCTGGTCAGGTGCAAACATTCGAGTAATGTGGTCGCTGCCCATTTCCAAGACGGGTTCTTTGACCACGCACTCGATACTCATATGTCCCGAAACATCTGGGAGGTTAGCCCAGTTGCTCGAGTTGCGCAATCTCCATGGCGCCAGCCTCGCCTCTCCCCTAAGGACAAGCTCAAGGGGAGGGAGGTTAAGCATTACTTCCATTGCTGCACCTAGTGTAGTTGACATCGCTCCCAGTGTGCACAGACAGGCCAATCTCTGGATAGAGCTCAGTTTAGCTCTTGTCTGTGCCTGGTTGGCCTTTGTCCACCACACCAGAGCTCCATAGGTAATCATAGGTCTTATCACCCTCAGGTACATCCAGTGCATCATTGATGGCTTCAGTCCCCATTTCTTACCCACCATTCTTCTCACAGTCATCAGTGCCCTTTTGGCCCTGTTAACTGTCCTCTCAAGATGTGAGTTCCAGGCGAGTTTCCTGTCCAGAGTAACTCCCACGTACTTCACCTCCCCCACAAACTCAAGGTATTCACCAAACAAGCGGGGCATCCTGGTCGTCAGATCTTTTCGTTGTCTGGTGAAGTTAATGAGAGCAGTCTTTTTTGGATTTACCCTAAGGTTCTCCTTATTACACCACTCTTCAGTCAGTCGTAGAGGATTTCTGATTACCTCAAGGACTGTATCAGGGAATCTGCCCAGGATCAGAACAACTATGTCGTCCGCATATCCTAGACAGAAGTACCCCTGTTCATTCAGGAGTTCAATAAGGTTGTCAACCACTAGGCACCACAACAGAGGAGAGAGAACCCCCCTCCCCTGTGCACAGCCCAGACTTGTCTCTGCCCTTCTGACCTCCCCTGCCACCTCTACAGAAATGCTTCTGTTTGTTAACATGGAACTTATCTAACCACAAGTGGTCGCATCCACTCCATGACATCTTGCACCACTTACAATCGTCTCCACTGAGGGGTTATTGAAAGCTCCTTCAATGTCGAGGAAGGCACCTATGGCACAACCTTTCTTAGCGATCATTTGCTCAATCCTACCAACCACTTGATGGAGAGCTCCCTCGCAGGATTTCCCTGGTTGATAAGCATACTGGTTCCAATGCAGTGGTTTTATAGCCAAAGCACCCCCCCCTAATATGCCTATCAACCAGTTTTTCAAGTCCCTTAAGAACAAAGGACATGAGTGTAATAGGTCTGTATCCTTTCCCTTCCGATTGGTTACCACTGGGCTTAGGTATAAAGACCACCTTACTAGATTTCCAGGCTACCGGCACATGCCCTAGAGCAATGCTTAGCCTGTATAATTTAGTAAGTACCAGCACCAGCATATCCATTCCCTGCTGCAGCAGCACAGGATAGATCCCATCTGGACCTGGAGATTTGTAGGGTTTAAATGTGCCAATAGCCCATCTTACCCTTTGTGGAGTTACTATCCTCCTTGCCACTTCCCAGTCCTCCCTCTTACCACGTCTTGTGGAGAGTTTGACAACTGGTTCAGTGTCTGCTCCCCCAAGTTTCCTCAGAGTACTGGAAGGGAAATGTGTTCTGATTAATTCTTCCACAGTTTCCCCTGCCGTTTTTGTTATATTACCCAGTGGGGTTCTTAGCATCCCCAACGGGTTAACTGGGTCCTTAGAGAGAGCACTTTATACAGTCGTGCCCCTTCCCGAGTTTTTTCAATCTCATGACAAAACTCCTTCCAGGACTTCCTGCGTGCTTCTCTAATTGCCCTGTTGTATTCGTTTAGTGTTTTCCTATACTGGTCCCACTCCCCGTTCTTTTTTGCTATATTAAAGGGTCTCCTGGTGGTCTTCCGAAGTTTGGCTAGCTTCTTGTTCCACCATGACGGATCCCCTACTTTCCTCCCCTCACTGAGAGGGCAGTTATCAGTAAAGGATTCTACTATAGCCTCGCCAACCAATGTGGCAGAGTCTTCTAGCTCTCTCCTCCCACCATACTCCAATCCAGCCTCCTCAATCCGAACACCCAGGTCCCTAGTGTAGGAGTCCCAGTCTGTTCTTCTTGGATCCCTGGTTGGCCGAAGCATGGCTGGATTTAGAGAGATATCATACCTAATATGTCTGTGGTCAGAAGAAGATGGTTCATCCGACACATACCAATTTAGTACATACCTAGCCATCTGGTTCGATGCCACCGTAATGTCCAGGACCTCCTGTCTGGCCCTAGTGACAAACGTCGGCTCTTCCCCTTTATTTAAGACTAGTAAATTCTTAGAGCTAAGATAAGCTAAAAGTTCCTCACCTCTAGTGTTGGTACCTGTACTTCCCCACGAAGTGTGATGGGAGTTAGCATCCATCCCCACCAGCAGCTCCTCATCCACAGCCCTGCAGTGCTCGACCAGCCTCCTCAGCTCTTTTGTTGGTAGAGCCCCCGCGTAGTCAAAGGGAAGATATGCCGTGGCCAGGTTCAGCCTCTTCATCCTCCCCTCCGCCCGCAGCTCCACCATCACTGCTATCAAGTCCCTGCAGCAGAAGTTCGTTAGTACAAAAGCACTCAACACCCTCCTAACCAGGATACACGTCCTGGGAACACCGGAGTCCTTATCATACAACAACTTACCTCCAGATGTCGCCAGCCCGCATATTCGTCCTCCAGAAATCCATGGTTCCTGGATGAGAACCAAGTCCACCTCACCCCTGTCCAGCATCCTACACACGACAGCACTAGCCGCCCTGCTATGCTGTAGGTTCACTTGGAGGATCTTGATCATTTTTCTGCTTACTTCGCAGTTGCCTGGGTTCGCAGAGCAGCCCCAGGACTAGAGAGCACCTTGTATGTGGCCTGTCTCAGCACCACGTTCACCCTCAGGTTGTTGTTCTGCAGTGCCCTGAGGGAGCCCTCTCCTATATACAGAATCAGGGTAAGACCTGCATCCTCCCTTTTCCTAACAATCACCTTCCAAGTATCCTGAACTACCCCAGGGTTCTGGGTTTTGACCACCTTCAGGATCTCTTCCGGCTCCTTGTCGTTGTAGGGTTTGGGCACCCACATTGAAACCTTTGCAATGCAAAAGATCTCCTTGGGTGGCCCTGCCCTCAACTTTACCCCCTCACTCAGGGTGAAGCTTGGCAGGACCCGAAGGACCCACTCCAGGCTCTCCCGTGAGGAGCACCCACATTTAGAGCACCCCTCTCTAAGTATGCTGTCCTGAATCCTCTATCCCCACTCTCCGCTTCAGCGGACAGCAGTTCCGAGAAGAACAGCTCCTTCAGCTCCAACACCATCTCTTCCGAGAGTTGTCTCTCTGGGTAACTAACTGGGACAATTGCTAGCTTTTGCCTGAGGGTATCACCGTATGTGCCCGAAGACACTCCAGCATCCCCCCCTTGTCCCGGCTTCACTTTCTTCTTTCCTCCCTCCACTGGAGAGGGATTGGACGTCGCACTCCTAGGCCTTTTGGACGTGCTGGGGTTTGGTGCTCTTGGTTGATTGCTTCCCTGTTGCACCTCCCTCCTCACAACATCCAAGCCTTGGACTTTGACAGGCTCGGCTCGGTTTTGGCCTCCCCTTCGTTTTTTCAGGATTATTGGCCCTTCTGCTGCTCTCGCCTGTTCTTTTCATAGCCGCCTTTTGGCCGCTCCACTCATACGCTTTCTCCGTAAAGAGAGCGTGCTTAACTCTACAGCCACTTCACCGGTTTCTGCAGTCGGCAGCTTGACAGCCGCCCCCGCACCCCCAGTGATGGTTGCCGTTGACACCTCTGCTACAGACTCACGGTTTGCCGTCTCATTGGCTCCCGCTGTCTGTGCAGTCTCAAAATCAATTGTTTTATTTTTATGGTCCATTAACGTCCCACGAGTATGGGGGAAATAACGGTCGACCAGAGCAGAGCCCCCACTGCCCTGGAAAGACAACATACAATGAGGTTTTGTCTGGTTCCTCAAGGGGATCGTGTGCGACTGCATTTTATACCCTGCAGCCATTCATCCTTCGGCACGATGCCTTCCACCTTGGATTGGGTATTCAGTCGCTGACCTTGAAGCACACCCCAAGTTCAGGACATTATTAACTGTTGCTCATGGAGCAAACAGCCTGCTTTACTCTCTTTTTTACAACTGTGTTGTTAGGGTAGTTTCCCGCCCATACTTCACTGTCGCATTGCCCTTGGTTCACCTGGGAGGTGAGAGTAGCATTGTGAGACTTAATTCCCAACTATTGAACTGTTACATCATATACAGGAACAAAAATAAGAAAATCCTCACTAATTTTAAACAGATCCACAGCAACATATCGAACACTGAGGGAGAATTGTTCAACTTGGATAGTTTCTGTTCTCTTGCCCTCGTCAGCTAATACTGAATAAAATATAAGATTTTCTTCCAGTAAGTGTTTTAAGAGTATTGTCTCCATTTATAGCCCTGTATCTTAATAAAGAGTGAAAGTTATCATAGTTGTATAGGCTCCTCAAGATTCACTCTTCCACCATCATGACGCCATTTAAGAGTGATTTGTTGCCTTTCACAAAATCTAATTGCCTGAATGATCAGAAAAATTCTATTTTTGTTTTCCTCAATATTCATATTTCTCGGCATATTGATGTTGTGTATAATACTTTTAGTTCTTCCATGTTCTAAGGACTTTACATTAGAAGTGCAGATTTATGATATTGTTTATTTTCATGATTGGTAAAAAGGAAGTTCGTCATTACTCATTTTGTAGTAAAAAGGAAGTTGAGCAGTAGTAACCAGTATCATTGATATTGCGAACTAAAAACGTAAGGGTTATGTTCATTTACACCTGAATGGCTGTGACTGCTTGAATTGGACAACTGAGTATTGATAGTGATGGCAATTGATGTAATACAGGCGGAGGAATTCTGTGATGGTTCAAAAGATGTCTGCTTGTCGTTCTCAGATGAAACACGACTTTTCTTTCCGAAGAAAGCTTGAATTGATCTATTTTGCTTCATTTTACATGTATAACTGTCAACTAAATAGTCATCAGATCATGTCTTGATTAGTAAGACTATAAAACAAATCACTTGAATAGAAATTGAACAGGAACTGGAACAGAGTAACTACAACAATCACATCGCATCTGTTACCACGGGTGGCAGGCAGACAACTAATTATACAGGTCAAATCTTATAAGCTGGCACTTGGATCGTAGGTAGAAATTGTGTATTCATCATCTAGAAAACATCAGGCACTGTCGTCATCTGTCATCGGGACCTTAAATCGCATCCTATCCTTCAAAAACCTTATACAATCCTATTAGTGCAGTTCCATGAATGCCCTATTTACATTTAGTGTTATTTTTACGATATATAGAAAAGTATTAATAAGTAACAATTTAATGAGTCAACCCTATGAGCGGAAGTCCAAGGGTTGATATTTTTCAAAATGACCTGCTAGCACCTCCTCCCACCCCTTATCCTCAGTCTCTTGGCCAGGACCGCAGCCATCAAGTTTCAACTTATAAAATTTTATCTATGACCGGGGATGGTGAGAGGGAGGGGCTGTTATGTCGCTGATCACGTGATGTATCTCTGCCTCACTACTACACGAGAGTGTCTAGACTACCCCGCACCACCTGTCTACTTACAAAATATTAATGCTTCCTGCTTCTGACTGAAATAATTAATTATATATCTTATTAAAGATAAAATATTAAGTGTTAATTTAATATCATAATGCATTGTTATAGTAACCATCATACTAAAAATGTAGTATGTAATCTCAGCTTATAGAAAATAATAAATGTTAGTATATCTACTATTTTCCCTTGTTATGTGTATTAAAATATCAGGGGGGCTCGACCCCATATAGCTGAGCCCCTGTATATATGCCCTTGACCTAGGAATGTATATTTTTGCCCTCTTTTTAAATATATTTTGTTCAATACAAATTTTAAAAACTTCATTTTTCAATTTAGCTGTTTAGTTCTGGTTATACAACCATACATTTATGTTTAAAACTGTAAGATTCATTAAATCTAGCTTTTTCACAATTTTTTCAAGATCTGAATCAAGACCTTAGCTAGAGATATTTTTCAAAGAGAGTTGTCATGATTGTAGTCAGTAATGGCGGAAGGTGACTTTTTGGGAATTAAAGATAAAATTTGTTTAAACATGTTTCAAGACCTAAACAGGATTGGAATGTTATCTACATAACTGTTCAGACCACTCATGCTTGATAATTTCATATTTGTACTTATATGTACATGTCAAATAAATGTTTACTTTTGCTAAAAATTGGCGTTTTTAAACCCTCTAAACAGGCTGGATATTGCTCTGGATATTTCTAGGATGATTCTTAGGGCGCGAACAGCACACGTGGGTCGCGGTAGAGGTATAGGTTGAGGTGGTTGTCACTAGTTAAGTCGTGGTTAATATCGACAGCATAGAGTGAGGTGGTCACCTTAGTGAAGCTCAGGCTGCTGTTGTGCTTATTATTACATGAGCTAATTAACAAAATATATATATATATATATATATATATATATATATATATATATTTATTTATTTATTTATTATAAGGGAGTCAAGCTCAGGCTGCTGTAAATACATATTTTGTTCAAGATGTTATGTGATTCGAGTGAAGATGGTGATGACACGTCTGCGGAGTCTATCCAATAAACAAGAAAAGAAGTAGTTTAGGGGAATAGCATCACCTTTTTACTGAACTAAAAGATAACCTTGAACGATTCCATCCCTATATGAGGATGACAACTGAGACATTCATTTATCTACTTGAAAATATTGCACTTACTGAATACCAATATGGTGCAAGTACTAAACCTAACCGGTATCGCATTATCGATGTTGACAGTCAAATTTCCCTTGCATGGGGTGATGACAACACACACCGGCGTGGACGTGACGGGACGACCTTGAACGGACCAATCAGAGCGAAGCAGCCTGCTAGACTGCGAAGTAAACATCAATGTAAAATCAAATCAGTTTGTTTTCAAAAAGCTCAATATGTTACAGTGTGTTTGATTTACATGGATGTCTACATCGACCACGACCCAATACTGCTGTTCGCACCTTTAGGAAGTTTGATAAGATTTCTACATTTATTTTTATTCCGGTGTTTCTTTTTCTTCTTGAAATATTCTTCTTTATTCTTGAAACACTTGAAATATTATTTATGAATTTAATTTAAATATGTCACTTTATATGAGACAAGACTCATACATCCAAATTTAAAATATATACCTTGTTTCTAGCTCTTTTATAAATCAAAACTGGGTATAACTGGTTTTTGATCTACTAACTTTGTAAAATATTTTAAAGATTTTCAGTCTATGGAACTTTAGACTTATAACCCTATACTCTATGCTCGTGATGTAAACCTCATATCTTGAAGCATGTGTCTCTTCCCATACTTTTCAAATGAATTGCCATTAAAAAAAACATCACAATATATTTGTTTTGTAGATAGTTAGTTTATTTATTTTAGGGACCTCTAGAATTTTTAAGTGAAATATATATATATATATATATATATATATATATATATATATATATATATATATATGTTGCTGTTCATGACGACCTGGTTGTAAATTACTTATCACACTTTTGCTATTACTTGCGTCCAGACTTTTTGTTAACTAAAAGTTGCTAGATTGTTAACTTACACTTGGAGGAAACGTTTTTGCCTTACAACTTCTTCTCTGTCCAAACACACTAGGACAGTATGAAATATATAGACGTAGCAACACGCATAAAAATGACATCTTGAATGAACAAACACAGCACAGATCACACATAATCTTCGATCACATCACTTCTAACTTTCAAAAAAATGGTACCGAGGAAGCACAACTGCAGCATTCCTATGGCAAAAATACGAGGCTGAAGGAGTCGCAAGACAAAAACGTTTGGTTCAAGTGTAAGTTAACAATGTAACAACTTTTAGTTAACATAGTGGTCGCAAGTAATAGCAAAAGTGTAATAAGTATATATATATATATATATATATATATATATATATATATATATATATATATATATATATATATATATATATATATATTAATAATAAAATTAATATAATTTTAATAATAAAATTTATAAACAAAAAGATGGATTAACATTGGGCTCTCCAATGTCCAGCATATTATCGGAAATATTTTCACAAAATATAGATATTGAAATAGATAAGATATGATAAAACATATGATCAAAATGGATACTGGTTTAGATATGTAGATTATGGATTATACATATCAAATAATAATGGTTTGAATATTGACGAAATATTAAAATGTATAAATAATATACACGGAAATATAAAATTAACTCATGAATTTGAATAAAAAAATAAACTAAATTATTTACATATTACAATTACTAAAAATAATGAAAAATTTGAATATAATATATATAGAAAACAAACGCAGACAAATCAAATAATATTACTATTTATTAGGAATATACTGTGGTTGAATTTAATAATAAATACACAAAAACCTCTTAACTACAAACTTTCTTTAATTTACCCTAATGTACATTTCAGTTACAAAGTAACCATCCTCAGAGGGATAACATACAAAGACTGTCTTTGTACGTTATCCCTCTGAGGATGGTTACTTTGTAAATGAAATGTACATTAGGGTAAATTAAAGAAAGTTTGTGGTTAAGAGGTTTTTGTGTATTTATTAAATCAAATAATACCTAATTATTCAAATCATCCATATAACCAAAAATGGCAGCGCTGTATAATTTATTATTTAGAATGCACAAGATACCAATGAACTGAAATCATCAAATGAAAGAGAAAAATATAATATATCAAATTGGTTTAGAAAATGGATATAAAAGAAAAACTATAGATAAATTAAATAATAACATAATAAGAAAACAGAAAATCGAAAATAACTTTGTACATAATAAGGGAGAAAAAATTTGGACAACTTTTACATTCACTGGTAACGAAATAAACAAAATTACAAGATTATGTAAAGAAACAAATTACATACAAAACTGATAATAAAATATCAGCATATAAACAATAACAATAATCAAAATAATATCCACGAAAGAAATGGAGTATATAATATGAAATGTCAAACTTGTAATAAATTATATGTAGGACAAATAAAAAAGAAATTAATAGAAAAATACAAAAAACATTTAAACGCTTACATCGAGCCAAACATATACAAATCAAATTTAGCTACTCATTGTACTAATAATGGACACGGATTTCTTGAAATAGAAAATTTGAAATTAATAAAAGAATTAAATAAAGGATTAAAGATGAATATATGTGAAACATTGAAATTTTATAAGCATAAAGTTGAAGACAAATTAATTGATGAACAAATTCAAGTGAGATCAAGACACCAAACTATTTATAAGGTCATTGATGTTATAGAAAAAAATTACATAAAGTGCAATACTTATAAACATATGGTTGTTTGTAGTGCATATGATTTTATTTTTGTAAAAATATTTTGTAAGATAATTATTTTCCTGAAGATGCTGCTACTGTTTTATTGGCGAAAAGCTTTAAATAATATATGCATTAAAAGTATTCTTGTTTTTTTAAATATTTTAAATTTATTAATTATATTAAAAATCCAGATGTCACAGATTTATAGTTTATGATATAGTACTATATGTGATTTGTATAAATATTGATTATTTGAAACTAGATATTAAAAATCTGTCAGAAGGAAGGTAAATGGAGTTGTTAAAAATGGTAGACGTTAAGGGGAAGGTAAAATGAGTTTTATCTGATGTTGAGGTTACGAGGTTCTCTATTTTGGTGTACCACTGGTATGGCAACTCCCATCTTCTCAATTCTCAAATATATATATATCAGGCGCATATCCAGGGGGGGGGCGATGGGGCGATCGCCCCCCCAACCCTCAAGAACTTTGGGTTAAAAATCGACAATATATTATTAAATTAGGACTTTCTATTAAATTAGACTTTTACTTAAGTTAATTCGTCTTTTATTGTAAATAAAAAATACAATTTTAATTTTTAATTTGAAAATGTGACGCGTTCCCTCGGCATACTCTCGTAAACGTCTAAACGTTTTAACAACAGATAGCGCTAGTGAAGCTTAGTCTCGAACATATGATTTTCAATACGTAATTTTGCAAGCGTAATATTCGCAGTTGACTCCGGAATTGTTCGTGTTGGAAGAATAACTACTTATATTAATTAATAAACCATTTTTATAATAATAGCTTATTATGAAATTAATAATATTCTCTAGCCATAAGTGTTATCGAAATTGGAATAATTATTTATTAAAAAGTCTAATTTGCTATGAATCCTTATCACGATACCTATTTCTAACGCAAGCGTAGAAAGAACTTTTTCTGTTCTATGTTTTCACATACACACACGTGCGCGCGCGTGCGAGCAAACACACACATATTATATATATATATATATAAAATGCATCGATCGCCCCCCCCAAAGCAAGTCGCTGGATACGCGCCTGTATATATATATATATATATATATATATATATATATATATATATATATATATATTTGAATAAATGTTAGGCTTGTTGAATATCGAGTCTAAAGTTTATTTATTTAGAGCATAGTTTTGGCATCTGATTTGTTGCCCTTATCAACCCTGAAAACAATTTTAAATTACGTTATAAATAGGAATAAAAACAAGTATACTCATACCAAAAATGTAAAACTTTAAAAAGAATTTATAACTCTCACTATGTAGGTGGGTTATTTTATTAAGTTTAAGTTTTAAAATTTTACTAAACTTATTTAGTTTTTTAAAGATATTTACGTTTTTTAGTAAAATTTCATCGATATTTTTTTAAGTAAACTTTTGTTGTGAGTGTACTTGTATTTTTATGGGTATTTATAATGTAAAATTGTTTTCAGGTTTGATAAGGGCAACAAATTATTTGCCGAAACATTGCACTATATAAATAAACTTTTGACTCGATATTCAACCTGTTTATCATTTATTCAATAGTTATCACGAGCACTCAAATAAACATTGATATATAAATTTGGTTTTCCAAATTTTACTGTTTTCTACTAAAACCTATTGATACCATGTTGACATCACATGCATAAAAGATACTACCAATTTCTATCTTCTGGAATTCAGGAAAACAGTTTTGCATCTTGTCAAACATATTATTTTACGTACAAGTTTATTTTGTGCTCATTTGTTGAAAAGACAAATCTCTTTTTAAAATACATTTTCAATTTTGTACAATAAAATTGTTTTTGATGTATGTTCACTCACATGGAAGATGAGCTTTATTTATCTGATGCAGATGATGCCAGCGTGGTGTCAGTAGGTTTTAGTAGAAAAAAGTAAAATTATGAAAAACCAATCATGATAGGTTTAAAATATTGCAAAAGTAAATTATTTATAAAATGAAAACTTTCGATTCCAAGAATGGATTCTGTAGTATTTAGTCTTATTAGATTTTATAAAAAACATGAGGCAATTTGTAATTCTTGGGTTCTAAATATTGTTTTTTTTTAATTATTAATTTAGATAAAGTTATTTTATCCAACAAACTTGTTAAGTTGGATAGCTGTACTTATGAAAAGATAAGTTATCTCAACAGCTATAGAATTATCACCATAATGTTATCTTTATCTTTGGCAATGTGTTAAGGTTAGGTAACTAACACTCCCTGGTCTGAGATAAGGAAGGATGGCTCACATGTTCACGGTTATTTATATGAGCCAAGGAATTTTGTGACAAATTTGATACAGTTACAATGTGTTTGTAATCATGGTGTATAAAGAGTCACAGGAGCTTAGTGATATTTTAACATCTTATATTGATGTTAAAAGCAAAGTCTAAACTTTGCACATAAAAAAAAAAAAAAAATAGGGTATACATTGTAGTATCCCCAGTTAAATTGAAACTAAATGGTTTTGTTTGTCGAACACTTTTATAAAATGCATAGAAGGGATTATTATACTAGTATAGAAGGCATTGCTGAGTAGTCCAGTTAATGACTTTAAAATCCAAATTCAAAACGATAAGGCTAATTTAATTCAAATTTTGACAGCAGCCTTAGAGAGGTACTAAGGAGTTAAAATTGTACTGTGCAAACAAGTGCTTTTACCCTGGTAACAAGTGCCACAGCTACTCCGAAATGAAAATTGAAAATTAGAAATAAGTACAGAAACCTTTAGAAAAAATAGTTATATAAAAATATTCTACTAATGTATTTTTATAAGTTATTTTAAACTTTGAGATAATCAAAATTTAAAACATTGGTTTTTTCATTAAAAATGCATGTTTTAAATGATTTTTCATGTATATATACATGAAAACCTGATGTTTTATTGAAAACCTACAGTGATTAAAAGTGAAACTTATAAGAAAAGAGTTATTTTTATAATTAATTTTGTAGATACAGTATTAACCATACCATGGGTTTTTGAAAATATTTAAAATCCGACAAAAATTTAAGTTGCAAAGGTCAGCATTACACAATGTAATCTTATGTGGAAAACTTACAAAACATATTTTATAGAGTACTTGAAAAACTTTTAAAATATGCTCTGAAAATATGTTTGACCCAATAAGTAAAGGAGTTTGGACGAGAATAAAATTGATTACTTGTTTACTATACAAGTAATACATATATATATATATATATATATATATATATATATATATATATAGGCATTTTTGGACTAGATAGGAGACTGACAGACTTACTTAGTCCACATTGGTTGCTAAGTTATGGAAACTATTTGTTGGGATGTGTATTGGACATGTCTTGCATCTAGGTATTGCACGGAAAGGGGCTATGAGGAAGTTTAGGCAGTTTTTCAGTACTTGGATCTGGTAATTTTAGATGTACTAAAATATTTTTCAAATTAAAAGGTTGTCAGAACCAAATATGTGGTGGATTTGAGAAAAGTTCTTTGGTGTGGGTAGAAGCTATCGTACTAGTGGTACACCATATTTAGAGAGCCTCCTAACCTAAACATCAGATAAAACTCCTTTTACCTTTCCACTAACTTATACCATTTTTAACAACTCTATTTACCTTCCACTCCACTTACCTTCCTTTTGACAGACTATTAATATCTAGTTTCAAATAATCATTATTTATACAAATCACATATAACACTATATCATAAACTACAAATCTGTGATATTTGGATCTTTGTACAATATTTGTAGTTGACAAATATTTCAATAGTGTGATAAGTTTTTATATGTGTCTACATTTATTTATTTCCAAGAGATTGCAGTTTTAATGCCATTAGGTAAATGTCAGTCTCCTATCTAGTCCAAAAATTCCTAAATAAGCTCTAAATAAGCCTAAATAAGTTCTTTAATTTCTACTAGAACTAACCTAAATATATATATATATATATATATATATATATATATATATATATATATATATATATATATATATATATAGGTTAGTTTTGGTTGGTAAAGATTATTTAGATTTTTTGGACTAGGAGACTGACAGACTTACCTTGGTAAGAGTCCACACTGTAGTCTTGAAATAGAAACACATAAAAGCACTTAAACAATGATATATTTCAATGATATATTTCAACCACACAGTGGTCTTTATCAATCGAAGAGAAAACACAAAAAGAAATATGAGAGAATGAAATAAAATAAATATAAGTTGTAATCACAGATTGTGTAGAGTAGAAATCAGATGACACAGATGCACAGATTAAAGATATATATATATATAAATTGTTTCCATGAGCATATGAGTGATTATAGTTTATATAAGTCTGTCAGAGGAAAAGAGATAAAAATTGATTTATCTGATGTTGAGGTTAGGGGATTTTCTGGACTTGGTATACCACTGGTATGATAGTTCCCACCTTCAGAACTGAGAAGGTGGGAACTATCATACCAGTGGTATACCAAGTCCAGAGAATCCCCTAACCTCAACATCAGATAAATCAATTTTTTTTTTTTTTTTTTTTTTTTTTTTTTTCCCCCAATAACCTTATCTCTTTTCCTCTGACAGACTTATATAAACTATAATCACTCATATGCTCATGGAAACAATTTATATATATATATATCTTTAATCTGTGCATCTGTGTCATCTGATTTCTACTCTACACAATCTGTGATTACAACTTATATTTATTTTATTTCATTCTCTCATATTTCTTTTTGTGTTTTCTCTTCGATTGATAAAGACCACTGTGTGGTTGAAATATATCATTGAAATATATCATTGTTTAAGTGCTTTTATGTGTTTCTATTTCAAGACTACAGTGTGGACTCTTACCAAGGTAAGTCTGTCAGTCTCCTAGTCCAAAAAATCTATATATATATATATATATATATATATATATATATATATATATATATATATATATATAAGGAATTAAACATCAATTCCTACTTAGGTCAACAAACATAATTTGTTTTTGTTAATTTGTGTTATAATAGAGTTTTGTGCTGGTGTTGAGGCGCATCCTGTAATATTTGATTTCATTTATCTAAGCATAAGCGCTTAGCTTCTTCTGTTTTATTTAGATGTTTTTCTTTTCCTAATCGTCACTTGCGTTATAGTTTCTTTTCATACTTCTTTCGCATCGTCTGTTTATGAAGCAAGAGCTATGAAAGGTGGATACCAATAACCCAGTTTGTCTGTTTAATTTATTGTTTTCATTCATTTCTAATCTCACACAACAGGAGCAAATAAATATACAGTAATTTCTTTTGCATTATCCGTTTGTGAAGCAAAGGTCGATACCGGTAGTCCAGTGTAGGGAAAGTGTGAACTATAGTAGGAACTGGAAAAGTAACAAACATGCCTAAGGATGTTTTCAGTTCAAAAATCAGATACAAATATACAAGTCATTACATTTAATTGAATTTATTGTAGCAAGATTTATTAAAATATAAATTAATATATTCATTAAATGATGAAAATATTGAATAATAACATTTTATTTTCTAACTTGCAATAAAGTAATATAACCTATGTGTTAAAACAGCTGTTGAACAACATAACCTATAACATAAAATCAGCTGTTTTTTGACATCATATGTTATCACTTATTTTAAGCCAAATGAAACGAGGTAACTATATTGCATAACTTTTCCCTTTTGTAAAAGGTTTTTCTCTCATATAAAACTATAATAATTAATTAAATTTATTTAATGAATTAATACTCGTATTTGAAAAACTGCATTGGCATCAAGTGTCATCCACTTCAAGTTTAAAAAAATGTATTTGAAGAGATGAATAACAAAAAAAATATTTGATTAACGATTGAAAATTTAAACAAAATGTAAGGAGAGTGTAAATTAATAGAAGGGATTGATTAATTTTTATTCTTTACTGTTAAAAATGACAGTCAATATATTTTTTTATTATTAGGCTATTAAAGTACCTAAAATTTTATCGAGTATTATTAAACATTATTATTAAATAGAAAATTGAATATTATTAAAACACCTGGAGTTATCTTCTGCTCCTGAGATAGTTAAAAAAAGGGGAGTGGAGATTTACTAAAAATAGGATTTGATACTTATTTATGTCCATCTCTTGCAAGCATATTTATAAAATGTAGACAATTTGCCTTTAAAATAGATATTTTCAAAAGTTACAGTAAATAAGAGATTGGTATACGCTGCAAAAACAATAACACATAGTAAATATTCTGCTCTTTTAATTTGCAAGAAAACCTATTGTAAGGTGTATTTGCCATTTGCCTCTAACTCCGTCCACTCAATCAGTATTTTGCTGTATAAATTTTGTGTTTTCTGATAAATATCTGATACAGAAAAAAACTATATTAACATCAAGTATCATCCATCATGCACTTCAAGTTTAAAAAAAGTGAACTTGAGTGGATGAATAGAAAGTATTTTATTAACAACTGAAAATTTGTACAAGATATTCATATAAATATATAGGGAGAGAGTGTGAACTAATATGATTTTAAAGACATCATTAAAACTAATAAATATCTTCAACAATTTTAAATAAATATTTTTAACTGACTTTATTAACTAGTAAAACATTTTATATGTTGACTGGTTTAAAATGTCTAGTTAAAAGAATATTTATATTTCAAACTTTTAATTTTAGTAAAAATGTTTCTTCTTCCACACTAATTAAGACATGTAATAAATGAAAAAGTAGAAAAATTTGTAGTTTTGCTGAAAATATTGTTTAAAAATGTTTTATAGGATAAAAATTAACTGAAATAATACAATTTGAAATTTACTTTGACTACTAGGACCACCACCTTTGAGCCTTTAAAAAATATCCAAAATAAGTATTTAATGATGTTCATACTTATAGGAACTATAGCCCTTGAAACTCCTTGGTAAATTGCGTTTGAAAAAATAGGGTACCTTATTAAGAAAGTTATCATAAAAGCCAAACTCCTTTTTCAATTCCTTCTATTAGCTCACACTCTCCTTATATATATATATATATATATATATATATATATATATATATATATATATATATATATATATATATATATATATTATCTTGTACAAATTTTCAATTGTTTATAAAATATGTTTTTATTCATCCAATCAAGCTCAAATACATTTTTTTTAAACCCTATAGTGGATAACAATTGATGTTAACATAGTTTTTTTCAAATATTTATTCATTAATTGAAATTTAAAAAGCTGATGTCCTGGTCAGATTCGAACTGAATGACTACTTGTTTCAAATCCAACCATCTGGCACTGGGCCAATTTCCCAATTAGAAGTCTATGACTTGAAAATGTATATGAAATTATACATCCCCATCAGCTTCATAAATTAGAAACGAAAAAAGAAAGCAAATAAATAATAAGTAACAAAAATAAAATGGAAAATTGCAAGGAAATTCGCTTTCTATTTTACCACTTAATATTGTGATTCTGTCATATGTATAGTGCTACAAATAATTATAATAATTGTAATTATAAAATAAAAAGTAACTAAAAAACATCTTTTTGTTGATCTCAGTAGGAATTGACTTAAAATTTTTTTATGTTACTTGTTTAAATGAAAATTTCAGACCATTCACATATTTTTATTCTCAACAATTATGAAGCATTTGTGTACTACATGCACTCACTGAGACGGCCAAAAACCGTCTCAAAATATACAGATTTTACAAAAGAGCGCAAAATCAGTAAATTATTTAAAATAAAGATTTTAAAACGCAATAGTGGAAGTGAAAGTTGCAGGCCAAACCTGTTCGCTATCGGAATAGGCAAACAAAGCCGGTCCACACGGCTGGTTTTGGCTAACAAAGCGAAAGAGGGGGAACCCCGTTTTATGAGAAAAGGGAGACGTGATTCAGCGCTAGAGGAAGACGGACGTTTCCTTCTGGATCTCCAGAACCTTGGACTGCCAGATGCCTTTCGGTGGCTAAGCCTTAATCCATAGCACAAGATGGAAGTGGAGATGGTCGGCCCTTCAACTGCTATGATTCGAATATAATATTTTTGTAATGTAAGTAAACAGTATTAAAGACGGCCGTTAAATCGTTCATTTGCATCTGCTAGAACATTCCAGACTACAGGGAACCAAGCTTGGGAGAAGAGGAATGAGGTGCAGTGAAGTTTTTTGGGGGCAAGTCAAAATTTTAATAACAAAATAACCATTTATTAATATAAATACAAATTTCAAAATTATAAATACAAATTTCATTAAAAATAAATTATTATCAAATTGGTTTTTCATTAGAATAAAAAAAATATATAAGCAACTGACTTTTTATTAGAAAAGTATCTAAATGGTGGAGATTAAAAATAGATCATTCAAATTTAAATTACTAATATCAAGATTAAGGTTTATCAAATTCTTACAAGGTCAATTTTAACAAGTTAAGACAAAGAAAATACAATGTCATCATTAAAATTTTATATTTAAATTCAACAAGAAAATTTGAATGAGAATTTCAATAAAAATATTTAAAGTAAAATTGCTTTAACTTGGTTAATATCGTTTATTTTATGTCAATTAACATTACATCATACAACCAGTATTAAAAATATGGAATAACGAAATTCCTATAAAATTGTTGTACAAATCTTTTATATTTATATTTAGGAGCACAAATATAAATTGAAATTTAAATGATTTGGTAGTAAACTTGCGCTCACTTCTGAAAATAAAATAATGGACATGAAATAAAACCATTTAATATGAATATTTCTCATATTCTATTCAAAGTTGTACATTTTATGTACTTTAATCAAAGAATAATTTATGTACTTTAATCTAAACAACAAGAAAATTTACCAATCATTATAAGGTATTTATCTTTATTTTAAGTAAAAACTGCTTTTGTTAAGAGAAAATGAAATAGATCTTTGAGATAAAATTGTCAAGAGTGAATTTTAATATTGTATTTCAAATTAATCAAAAATCAAGTTAAAACTACAAAATGTATAAAAGTTATTAATAACCTGTGGTAAATTAATAATAAAATTTCTAGAATTTTTCCAACCATCTAAAAAAAAAATAGCAAACATTTCAAATCAAGTTAGAAAAAAGAATTATAATAAATATTTATGCAATAGCAAATAATTATATTCATTTTAACATTGATAAAATAATTAATAATGAGCTTAAAATCCATCTAAATGAGATACAGCATTATGGTTGTTTTTATAAATGAAGTCCAGGGATTTCATCCACTGGCAGATCACAATCGACACACTACAGGTACCAGGACATGGTAAGTCGGGTGAGATCATATTTTGACCGCGGCTGAACTGCCGCGTTTCGGCTCTACAGCACCCATCATCAATGAGTAGAGCACCACCTAGGTCAATGTAGAGCGCCAAGAAGCGAATTTTTGGCCGTGACAGGATGCGATTTAGAAAAGTAAAATAAATCGCACCTTTAAAAAAAAAAGATATATATATAAAAACAAATAAATATATAAATAAAATTTTGGTATATGGAAACTAAGAAAATAATATGAAGTAATTTATATAAATAAAATTCAGAAAATCAAGGAAGTTATTAAAGTTTGAATAGCGGATTTATAAAAAAAGTAAATAATAATTATAAACCAATAAAAGAAAAGAATATATAAGTATAAATATGTTAAAACCAGAAATAGATAAATTATTAGCTTTCTTCAAAGCGGAGAATGCCGTTAAAGAAGAGAAAGACGAAGAAAGAAGAATACAAGAGAAACAGGAAAGAGAGGCAGAGAATGCCGCTAGGGAAAAAAGAGAAGAGGAAAGGAGGAGACAAGAAAGAGAAAAAGAAAAAGAATTAGAAGATGAAAGGAGGAGAAAGGAAAATCAGAGTAGAGAGATAGAAAATGCAGCTAGGGAAAAAGACAAGAAGAAAAAAGATTGAAGGAAAGAGAATTAGATAATGCAGTAAGGGAGGCGGAGAGAGAAAAAGAAAAAGAAGAAAGAAGAAAAGAATTAGAAGAAGAACGAAAATAGAGGCAAAAAATATTAGAAGCATTCCAGTTAGAAGTCGAAATGTAAAGAAAGAAATGGAATTAAAAAAAAAATGAACTAGAAAACGCGTTAGGCGAATTTAAAACTGAAGTAGAAAATAAAGATAAAAAAATAAATGAGAGAGTAGTAGTGATAGAACAAAATGTTGATGCAGTGCAACAAAAATAAAAAAAGTAAGAAGGGCAGGCGTAAAGGGAACTGTAACACAAATTATGCCCAGAGTTCTCGACCATTTTAATGAGGTGTCCTACAGAAAAATAGAATTTTGGGGAAACGAAAAGGAGGACCCCATGAATTATCTCAATGAGATCGAAGGACTCTTTGAGGAAATCGATAGTACTATGGATGAGACGACCAAATTAAAAATCGTCAAGAAATACTTAAAGGGCGTAGCGGATGCATAGTGGAAGGCGATAAAAATGGGGACAGAAACCTATGACCAATTTAGGAAGGAATTTGTCAAGCATTTTTGGAACTTCCAGCAACAGGAACGGGTTAGACGGCAGACCGATCAGAGTCGATACTATCCTAATGGCCCATTTAGCATGGCAGAATACTTTGTAAAAATTTAAATCCGGTTATACCTGAACAACACCAGATTTTCATGATTATGAGGCATTTCGGAAGTAATGTGCAATTAGCGAGTGTAGGAAACCCTACTAACAATATAAAAAATGCCATTACTTTCCTACAACAGATAGATCATGTTTCAGAAAGTGAGAGGAAAGGGAACGGAAATGGGAACCACAATACCACCAGGGGTTTACAAAGGGAGGTCACGTTCAACCAGAAACCTAACCCTAACCAGCGATTCTATGGTTGTAACACATTTTAGATGGTGTTACATATTAAAAAAAGGAAATTTCAGAAAACGAACGAGAATGTATTCAAAATGTAATAATAATAGAACTAAATCAAAAAATTCTGATTTGTTAGAAATAAATCAAATCTCTGGTTGGTAGTGGCCTCTGTTGGAATAGTTTGAAACTAAAATTAAAGTATATGCGCAGAAATCGATGAGCGGTAATTAGGACGCTTGCTTGCTAGCGATAATTAACTCTCTTAAAATCAGGATGTAGAAGGCAACGGTCGTCTCCAAGAGCGAGGAAATGTTTTATTTTAATTTTTTAATGTAACAATCATATTTAATTTCTTGTAATCAGAAGGTAGAAGACAACGCACGTCTCCAAGAATGAAGATGGAACGCGGAGTTACTGAAGCCTTTTCAAAATCATGACCGAGCGAATATTGTGAGGATTTATTCAATAGAGGGATGCGAGGCTACACCTTGTTAAAACAGCTAAGTGAACAAATTCAAACTTAGGTGAACAATCACAAAATATAAATGCTTAAACAGTTTAGTACAAAATTAATAAACTTTAAATTGTTCAATGCGTATTTAAATGTATGCATCATTTGGTGCATTTGTTTTCATTTTAAATTGTAAGAATTAATTATGAAAAGAGCAAGCAAGCAAACTCAAAAAATAGTCATTTCAGCCATTGATTTATTAATATGTAAATTTCCGTATAAATAAGTAAATTGTTAAATATTCAAAATCAGTAACTAATGCAATGTTTCTGTAATATGTATTTGGTTTGTAATTTCTATCTTTTTGGGTGAATAAACTATGTTTGATTTGTTTTAATTGAAGATTTAAGAGAGAAATTATTTAACGAGCACACAAATCCCTTGCATCTCAATTTAATAAGACTTTGCAGGTCATCTTCTAAATATGTAACTATAAACTGCAATATTTAAAATCAGCTTTAATCCCCAAAGAATTAAAACAACAAAAATTAATAACTGTTATATGGTGACACCAAAGAAAAGCCAAAATCCAAGTATCCGCAAAACATAGATCCTTCCTCAGACATCCCGGGACCTAGTGACCAACATAAAAAAAACTAGGAAATAGGATCTCTGTTCGCTGTAATAAGAGTAGGTTGCCCAGGCTAGGGATCCAGCATAATCATGAAAATAGGGATGTGCCAGTTTATCACCATGACAAAGAGATAAGGCTGGGTGGACTGTCCATGAATCTCAGGGACAAACTATTAGAGGAGGAGGAAGAGCCAATACAATCTAATAGGCAGATAGATCATTGTCCGGCTATTCAATGTTATATAAACGGACAAGAAATAACAGCAGAGATTGACACAGGGGCCCAAATGTCAGTGATTCAGACCAACAAACATTTATCCTTAAAACAATTAGGGAATGAGTTCTACGAGCTTCCAGTGGCTAATGTTGGTCTGGTCACAGCGTTAGGATCTGGGTTAAAAAGAGTCAAGCTACAGACAATGCTACCGGTAACATGGAATGGTAGGACCATGGATCTATTATTTCTAATAGTAGATAGCCTAAGGCTCGACCTCCTACTCGGAATGAACGCTCTGAAGAAATTAAAGTCCCTTATAAACCTGGAACGGTCGTTCATCACCTACGAGATAAATGGGTAGTTACTACACCAGGACTTTATTGAACCGGCTGCCTTAACAACAGTAAAGCCTACAAAAGAAAAGGGAGACGCACTAAGAGACATTGACATCAGTGTAACACCAAAAACAAGGGAGATAGAAGCATAAAGTGAGCCAATTAAAACAAGCAAAATAACACCTGTAAAGCTAAACGAGGAGGGGTCAAGTCGGGGTAGCGGGGAGGGGCTACATCCAACGTCTTGTGAAAACGTAAGAGCTTCACAAGGCAGTACTTTTAAAGAGCTGAAAAAAAGTTCAAAAGTACAATCAAAAAGAAAATAGGAGAAAAAAACGAGAGGAATTTAAAATACATAAATGTAAAGGAAATAACGAAAAATAAAATAAATAATGAGTTTAATACAATAACTAAAAATAATCTCCTGTCCGTGAGGCATGACCCAGTCAAAAGCGGGGGACAAGGGATATAGAAAGTTATTTATAGAAAACTAACAGGCCAAGAGCCAGAAGAAGTTAAAATAAATAAAAATTTTAATAAAATGGAAAGAGTTAGGGAAATTTGTAAAAATGATAGCGACCTTATAGAGACAAACAGAATGGGTGAAATAGAAGGATTATTACGGCCTAAACAATTTAAATTAAAAAAGGTTCAAAGAAAGCGTAGAAAATGAGGGCGTAACCTGGTGGGTAACCTTTCTCTGATAGCTTAATACACTCAAATGGTTAACTTAATATGTTTTGTATAAATTTGCTGGAATTATAATTCGAAATGTTAGTTATGAACGTAAAGGCTTCACCGATTATGAACTACAAAATATTAGATGGTCAACTATTGGAACCAATTAAAATAATCTTGGAGCAACTGTGATGTAATTTTTAATTACGAATAAAACTCTTGAAGCACAAACACTTTTAATGTATGTCCTGATGCAAAGCAATCAACAGAGGAAACCACTACAAGACTCGTGTAGTAGTACTACAAAAAATCCAAAGTTTTTTGTGGCTTAAGAGGTTTAATTTATTTATAGTAGACTCCAAAATAAAACAATTTTTATAAATTTATAATTTTAATTTTTAAAAAACTTAGCTAAAACAACATCTTATTGGAATTTCTGAACTGAAGTTCTTCACACTATTTTTATAATAAACTGAAACAAAATAATAAGCTTTAAAACATTATTAATGAATTATTTAATAATTATGTTTGATTTATTTCAACTTTAAAATAACTCTTTGCAATGAATTATTGTAGTTTACCTACTTAACTTTTACCGTGAATTTATTTTATGTTTATTCAAAACTCTATTAATTATTATTTCTAAGCTGAATCTAAGTTTCAAATTGAAAACATGGGAAAATATGAATTTAATAAAGCTAGATTTACCAGATTTGAAGCTAGGCGGGGCCAAAGTCACCTTCTCAGCTGAAAATGAACAACATTTGCTAAAAATTGTCAGACATTTATTCAGGATTTCCTTATATCTCTCTTCCAGGAAAACTGTTTCTTTCTTGTTGAAACTGATGATATTACAATTTTACTTAGACTAACGTAAGTTCTTCATTACATAAATAAAATTCGTATTTACACCTGTGCCAATGTTATGCTACAATTTTCAGTATAGATTGGAGATTATTTTAACATACTATAGCCTATTGTTAAGCAGGCTAAAAGTTATGCCTCTTTACATACCAAACAAAAAAATATACAAATTTAGTTCATTGTGTTTTTTTTACATTTTTGAATTTTTATTTTATCTGATTTAATATACAATTTTTAAAAATTATTTAACATTTTAATTTAATATATATTATTGTATGAAGTAATATTTTTTGTCCCTTTCTATTGTCAATGTAGGACTTTGCTTGCTTCAAATTTATGTAAGGAATAATTTTTCAATTGATAAATCCCGAATACTTGTTTCCATTTATTTTTAAACATTTTTATGTTTTTTAAACTTTAAAGTTTGATCAATTTGAAAATTCTAAAGCTATTTAAGTATTTTTTTAATGAAATACATATGTCAACTTGTCAAGGTCAGGTTAAAAGTCTCAAATCTTACATTTTAACCTTTAAGCCGTAGTTAGACCTTACTAACAATGATACAGGCCTATCGGTTGATACTGTCCAAACATACTCAAAGTTCAATATAACTTTCCAATGAATCTAATTTGTTAAAACATGAGAATTATTCAAGTCGGTACGATAGACTTGCTTTAAGTTTTTCACGTGTTTTTAGGATTTAAGATTGGTTTAGGCAACATGATAAGAGCTTAGAAATGTTATGATTGAATGTTCAAATTTATTAAAAATCTGAGCTAAAACGTTTCAAGAGCACTTGACGGTCTATATTAGTATAGTACTGTACTGTATTTAAACACGAAAGTTCTGTCGAACGATGTGCCAAGGGCGGCTTCAGGGGAGGGGCAGTAGGGGTAATTGCCCCCCCCCCGAGAATGTGGGTACTATTTTCTTTAGAAATAAATTTTTCGTATTTGGAAGACATTTAAATTTATCCCAGTTTACTTATAAAAGTGTAGTTTTCATTTGACTTTTATTTTAAAGCAATGTATGTTTTTACATTTTTTGTAATGTTAAGAGTAGAAATTCATCTGATAACATTGGTAGTTCCACCCAACATAAACAATACTGACGTGTTACAAGTCGCGCACTAGTTAACGTGGCGGCTCGGCTGTACTAACAGTCTGTGTACTACGACGTCACAGAAAGCCGTTTGATGAAAGTTAAACAATATTTTGTATTGTGTACAAAATAATAATTTTGGTATCTATGTAAATTGAGGTAAAATGCATGTTTTGATGAAAAAAATGCCATATTTCTTGTGATTTTTATGTACAAGAATAGCTTGAAACTTTATTTTTAGGCCGTTATTTTTGAAAGTTTTTCTTCTCAAACCACCCCATGTTTTCTTGTCATTGTGCCCCCCCCCCCGAAAGTCTATCCTTGAGCCGCCCTTGCGTTGTGTTCAACGCATGTCGGAGTTTCGGAATAAGGTCCTGTTTTATCCCTGTCTCAACATGATTTTCTATGCGTTCTCCCTCTCTATACAGTTCCTTTCAACACATTCCACAGACTTCCCTGTTAAATTCGTCAATGTTTGCTCTTCCTGTTGATTGCTCTTTAACACTTGATTTCCCTCATTTAAATAATTTTCATTAATTCATAATTCTCTGTAACCTTGTCTAAGTCAGAGCTTGACATTGCCTTTGTTTCTTAAACATGTTTTGGTAGTGAGTGAAACTTTGCAGATCGCGTTCTGCTTATGAACTAAAACTGTCTTCTTCTACTTCTATTTTTATTTACTGCAGAAAACCAATAATCTATCTCTACTTTATTGTAGTCACTGATGATGACTCAAAGTCCGACAGCATACATTCTGAGTGACCCTTGCTGAGGATCGCCTCTCTACAGGTTTCCAAATACGTAAACCGTCTACACTATAGCATAAAGATAAAAAACTCTTAGGCCTCGAATTACGATACAAGCTTCAGACGAAACAAACATTGGTGAACAAGACCAAACAGGAGGGCTCTGACCCAAGAAAAGATCCAGTTAGGGCACCTTGGAATTGCAAAATAACTATTAGGTCGGCTTCACATCAATCGCACCAGAATCGGTCCGAAACCTGGTGTCTAACTCGGAAATATTAGGTATCACCTAAAGACGCTTAGATTCAGTTCCTGCATTTACACCAGCCGAATCCGGTTCAATCCACTTAGATTCAAGTTTCTATGCGATTCATCCCGACAGAGCCTCCTTCAGGTAGCCAGGGATGAATCGACCACAAGTATTTGGAGCTACTTATTACGAAGGAAAAAGAAAATAATGCGAGAGGTAAACACCACAATGGAAATATTTTACTGTACTGGTGTGGAGGAAAGTCGGGGGAGATTTGAGGATTCCAGCAATAGCACAATTTTCTCACAATAAGTAAAGCGCCGCTACTGCTTACCCAGATGCGCCCCTATCTGCTGCCTCCAGTAATTTCCTCTCCAATCCTTATCTACAGTATTATTGTCACCGGCGCACAAGAAGAGCCCTGATTTAGATACGCTCGGTTTTCAGTTCTACGCTCGCGCTCTCGATGTATTCCCGACTTAGAAACATAACCTAACAGTACGGTAGTTTTTTATTAGTTATATTTTAATAAGTAATATAAGAATTTACAGATAGGTAAAAGTACTCATTTAATTAAGAAAGGGTGCATACAATAAATTATGTATGATCCCGTTTCTGCATTGTAATTTTCTGTAAATCTGACGTTTTGGGTTAGAAATGTTTTTGGGAATGAGCTTATAGTTTTGACCTACCTTGGGCCAGGGCTCTTCTCGTGCGCCGGTGACAGCCTCGTTGAATTTCGTGTAGAAGGTAGGAGGAAATATTTTTCTTGGTATTGACACTAATATCGTAGGCATTTCCGATAGGTCACTTTATCCTTTTTTACCTTTATCCATTTAACACAGTGAAGTACGTTTCTAGACATTATTGCCGAAACCCAACAAATTGAAATACAAAAACTTTATTTTTCGTTGTTGGAGAGTTTTTCTAAGTATAATTACATATTTATTATATTACGTATTAGTATAAAATTAAATTTTATAATTTCTAGTTATTTTTGTACTCAAAATTCGTAAAGGAAGGTTTTTTAACAGTTTAAAACACAGAATATTATTCTATCTGCCCTCAGTTACGTTTGACGAAACTGTTTAAAAGTAACGAATGTGGTGAAACCAAGCGCCAATTTTAATAAAACTAATTTTTCACATACTTTATAATTTTGCTCATGCGTCCTTTTAATTACAGAACATATTAGTGTACAGAGCAATTAAAATATTGTTATCGATTAACACATTTATTTACTGCTTTATTTATTTATTTCCTTATTGCTCATCCAATTTGTAGTTGATACGTTTAGAATAACATACACAATAGAGTCAACAGAACTGAAGGTTCTTTTCTAGAATGAAGGTTTGCTGGAATTCCGTCAGTTACAAATGGGTAGGAAACCCCTTTTAAAAGAAGAAAACTATATTGAAATTTTAATCTATTTTGTTCAAAAATTATACTAAAAGAATTGTGAATCATTAAAAAAAATTTTAGTTATTTTACAATATATATTTTAAAAGCGTAGCCTATTATAAGTGTGTTTAAAAGCTTTTGTAATAATACGTTTACAAAATTACAGATGTAACTTAGTAGAAATGCATTAATCAGCTTGTTGATAGGCCTAGAAATAATTAATTTCTTTTGTGTACATTAAGTGAGTATCTTCGAGACCTCACCTCTGATTTATTTGATCAAGAGGAAATGAAAGAAAATTGAAAAATCTTTTGTAGCATCATCAAAGATCTTTTAAAATTTTTGGAAAATCTGATGTTTTCTCTCATACGAAAGAGACATTTGTTCCCAAGTTAGGGAATAAAAAAATCCATATGAATGATTTTACAATATGCAAATTTAAAATTAAATATTAAATTCAGATATATGTATTTTGATTTCTATTTAACATCACAATAAATATTGTATATAAAATTAAATAAACAGTAGGCCTACTGTATACAATTATTGTTCGGGTCTTTTCGGCTGGATTCGGCTTCAGCTGCATTTCCTATTTAATTTACTGAACCGGTCGGGAAAGCAACATAATAAAGGCAGTCCTAGTGATTTGTGCAGCAACTACATCTTGACCTTGGCGCTATTACAGACAGGTAGTAGAGGCAAGAGTTTATTTAAGTTTTGAATCTACATATAATTCTGTTAGTTATTATATTCTGCAGGAAATAATAACAATTTATTTATATTTTAATGTAATTTAAAAATGTTGTTTAACAATTAAATTAATTTTAAAGTTTTTAAAAATTACACAACCTTTAACTACAACACGTAATATACTAACAATATAAGTACCATTAAAAGTAATAAACTGTGGAAATACACAGTAGTACAAAATTAATGTTTAAATATTAATAGTATAAAATTTCACATTGTTAAACAATTTTAACAACAGTATATAAGAAACAAGGAAAATATTATTAGAGTTACATTTCTTAGAAAACCTTCAAGTTCCTAGAGTTTAATATTTGTAGAAATTTTATGTTTTGTAATTGCAAATAAAAAACTTCCCAAATATGTTTTCGATAATGATTTCTTCATAGGGCCTTTTTATATAGATTTACGTTCTCAATTTTTATCTTATTATAAACAATTTGAAATGTTTCACTGATAACACACTGCTGGTTTACTCGTACGGTGAAAACTTTTTACAAATTACTGAAAATAAGATATAGGCTATAAGGTTCAACATATTGCGGTTTTTAGGTTAGCAAAAAATTGCTACTATATAAATTATATGAGAAATGCACACTTCTATACATTTTTCTCGTTACACGAATATTATTTAGAACGTATTTTCGGAAATCATGTTACCATTATCGTTAGTTAAACTACTCTAAATATAATCCGGCCGATAATATTCGATATGGAATATTGGAAAATTCAACAAGTCATATATTATCTATGAAGTTAGAGCAAACAAACTATACAAATACTCCACTTGTAATAAGTTATCAAATTCAACAACTTATTAGATCAGTAAAAACATTAAATATTTAAAAACATTAATAATAAATAATTAAAAATTTTGAGATATATAAACTGTTTCTAAGTTTTGAGACATTTAAAAATTTTATATAAAACATACAAGTTTTAAACTATACAAACCAATAATAATGATTTTTAAAAATTTTGAGTCTTTTAAAAGTTATATATAAAACATTAAAGTTTCAAATTATATAACCAATAACAATTTTTTTAAATTGTGAGACATTTAAAAATTATATATAAATCATTAAATAATTTGAAACATATAACCAATAAAATATATAATAACTACATATTTCTAATTTTTGAGATATTTAGAAATTTTATATAAAACATTAAAGTTTCAAATAATATAACCAATAATAATGAGTTTTTAAAAATTGTGAGACATTGAAAAATTATGTATGAAACATTAAGGCTTGAAATTATACAACCAAAAATAATGATTTTTAAAAATTTTGAGAGATTTAAAAGTTATATATAAAACATTAAAAATTCAAAATATATAACCAATAAAATATATCATAACTATTTGAAAGTTTGAGGCTTGTAAAAGTTATATTTAAACATTGAAGTTTCAAATTATATAACCAATAACGATTTTCTAAAACTTTGAGAGATTTAAAAATTATATATAAAATATTAAAAAATTCAAAATATATAACCAATAAAATATATAATAAGTATTTAAAATTTTTAGTCTTTTAAAAGTTATATATAAAACATTAAAGTTTCAAATTATATAACCAATAACGATTTTTAAAAATTTTGAGACATTTAAAAATTATATATAAATCATTAAACAATTTAAAACATATAACCAATAAAATATATAATAATTACATATTTCTAAATTTTGAGACATTTAAAAATTTTATATAAAACATTAAAGCTTTAAATTATACAACCAAAAATAATGATTTTTAAAAATTTTGAGAGATTTAAAAGTTATATATAAAACATTAAACAATTAAAAATATATAACCAATAAAATGTATAATAAATATTTTAAATTTTAAGACATTTAAAAATTATATATAAAACATTAAAAATTCAAAAAAACAGGTATATAACCAATAAAATACATAATACCTATTTAAAATGTTGAGACTTATAAAAGTTATATATAAAACATTAAAGTTTCAAATTATATAACCAATAACGATTTTTTTAAAATTGTGAGACATTTAAAAATTATATATAAATCATTAACAAATTAAAAACATATAACCAATAAAATATATAATAACTACATATTTCTAATTTTTGAGATATTTAAAAATTTTATATAAAACATTAAAGCTTTAAATTATACAACCAAAAATAATGATTTTTAAAAATTTTGAGAGATTTAAAAGTTATATATAAAACATTAAACAATTAAAAATATATAACCAATAAAATGTATAATAAATATTTTAAATTTTAAGACATTTAAAAATTATATATAAAACATTAAAAATTCAAAAAAACAGGTATATAACCAATAAAATACATAATAACTATTTAAAATGTTGAGACTTATAAAAGTTATATATAAAACATTAAAGTTTCAAATTATATAACCAATAACGACTTTTTTAAAATTGTGAGACATTTAAAAATTATATGTAAATCATTAAAAAATTAAAAACATATAACCTATAAAATATATAATAACTACATATTTCTAATTTTTGAGATATTTAAAAATTTTATATAAAACATTAAAGTTTCAAATAATATAACCAATAATAATGATTTTTTAAAAATTGTGAGACATTGAAAAATTATGTATGAAACATTAAGGCTTGAAATTATACAACCAAAAATAATGATTTTTAAAAATTTTGATAGATTTAAAAGTTACATATAAAACATTAAGATACATAACCAATAAAATGTATAATAACTATTTGAAAGTTTGAGGCTTGTAAAAGTTATATTTAAACATTGAAGTTTCAAATTATATAACCAATAAAATGTATAATAAATATTATAAATTTTAAGACATTTAAAAATTATATATAAAACATTAAAAATTTTAAAAAACAGGTATATAACCAATAAAATACATAATAACTATTTAAAATGTTGAGACTTAAAAGTTTATATAAAACATTAAAGTTTCAAATTATATAACCAATAACGATTTTCTAAACTTTTGAGACATTTAAAAATTATATATAAAACATTAAAAAATTTAAAATATATAACCAATTGAATGCATAATAACTATTTTAAAATTTTGAGACATTTAAAAATTATATATAAAACATTAAAAAAATTCAAAATATATAACCAATAAAATATATAAAAACTATTTAAAATTTTGATTCTTTTAAAAGTTATATATAAAACATTAATGTTTCATATTATATAACCAATAATGATTTTTTTTTTAAATTTTGAGACATTTAAAAATTATATATAAAACATTAAAAAATTTAAAACATATAACCAATAAAATGTATATTAACTATTTTAAAATTTTGAGACGTTTAAAAATTTAATATAAAACATTAAACATTCAAAATATATGATTATCTTAAATTTTTTAAATATTTAAAAATTATTTATAAGACATTAAAAATTCAATGTATTAAATGAATTAAAAAAACATTGAATTAAAATTATAATGTAACATGTAGGTTGATATATTGATGAATTTTCACTTGTTCTAGCCATATGAAAACAAATAACAAAGTAAGAATTTTCAAATTTTTTGTTTTAATTCATCTTTGGGAGGAGATAGCTTTTCCCCCAAATCTCTCCCCACATATTACAGGTGGAACTCCCTTTCTCCCCTATATTTGCTCATTTATTAGCCTCATCATCTTCCTTGATATTTTGCAACTGCATTATTTTAATTAACTTGAGCTAAACACAAATTCAAAGCTTCTATTTTCGGTTTCATAGCTTTGGTATCTTCAGAATCATCACCATCATCAGTTATTGTTATTTTTACTTTCAATGTCACCTTCACCATTTTCTAATAATACCTGCTCATTGTATGTAAAATTAAATAAACCCAACAAACTTAACACTTAACACAAAAAAGGTTATCTGCTTAAAAGAGTTCTAAGATAATCTTCTTCAGAAAACAACTATTTATAACCAGAAAATGATTCAAACAGTTGAAACAAATAACCAAAGGACTCACAGTAACCAAATGAATTTACATGGGTGATAAATTTCCCTATTATATTTTTAAATATCGAAATCTTGTTACTGTTCATGACGAGCTGGTTGTTAATTACTTATTAAACTTTTGCTATTACTTGCGACCAGACATTTTGTTGACTAAAATTTGTTAAATTGTTAACTTACACTTTGGAGGATATGTTTTTGAGAGAAAAACGTTCCTCCAAAGTGTAAGTTTGCATAAAACTACAACTTTACATAAAAAACCAGTAATATTAATACTTTTTTTAAAAGCCAATTCCTACTGAGTCAATAGAGAAAAATTTTATTTTAGCTACTCTTTATTTTATACTTACAACTAATATAAACATGTATATGTTAATGACAGAATAACAACATTAACTGACAAGGAAAGCGAATGTCCTTGCATTTTCCATTTCTCTCTATATAGAGTGGACTATTATTTTTGAACTATAATAAAAATCACTTGACCAAGTGAATACATACGGCTTACTTGCTGACGCATTTCAAAACAATCGTTCCTTTTAAAAACCAAAGCCTCTACTCACGAGCAAGCTTAGCGAGAGGAACAATTGTTTTAAAACGCGTCAGCAAGTAAGCCCTATGTATTCATTTGGTTAAGTAAGTTTTAATTATAGTTTAATCAGTGAATTCAAGGTGATTACATCAAGAAACTTTATTATTTTTGCTTGTTACTATTTATTCAATTTAATTTTTTTGTTTCTAATTTATGAATCTGATGGCGGTCTATAATTTCTCATTCTATCCATCTCTTGTAATGCTTCATTATTGCAAAGAACCTTTGTCTTAAAATTTCATATACAGTACATCTTTAAGTAATAGATTTCTAGCTATAATCCCAGTGCTGAAGAACTGGGTTTCAAACATGCAGTCATTCAGTTCGAATCCGACTGAGACATCAACTTTTTAAAATTTAATTAATGAATAAATATTTGAAAAAAAACTGTATTAACATCAATAGTCATCCACTACAGGTTAAAATAAATCTATTTGAACTTAATTAGATGAATAAAAATGTATTTTAATAACAATTGAAAATTTGTACAATATATATAAGGAGAGTGTAAGTTAATAGAAGGAATTAAAATTGAAAAAGGCTACAAAATGTCTTTGAAAATTTGTTAGAAACTCTATTCCGTGCTTTAGAAATTCTCTCTTAGATATAAGACATGCTAGTTAATAAAGACACTTTTTATTTCTCGTATTTTTATCATGAAATGCATACGAGTATTATAGATTATACGAGTATTAGTATTATAGGTTTTTTTGGACATTATTTGCTATTCTTTTATTAACAGCTTTCAGGTTTGTGCCAACTTGTTTTTTAAGAAAACTATTATAAAATTAGCATAGGCATAATTGAGTTTTCTTACTAGAACTTGAAATTAAATTGATAATTGTTAAGAACTGCCCAATTAAAATAAATTGTTAATAAATAAAAAACTGAAAAGAAATTTTGTAATCATCCTGGTAAGGTTTTTTCTGCAACCCCTTGCCGCTCCTATCTAAATTGATGTTTCGAGTAAAACTGTTACAAAAACTCTTGGATATCCTTATCCACAATAAATGACAAACATTTACGTTTGAACATCTTAAAATTACGACTTCCCAAACTTATAGTTCAAGGGGGGTAAATTTGTAAAAAAACATAACTTTATGAAGCTCGTAAAATGTTTCTTTGTTGATATCAACATTGACTGCTAGGAAGCGTTATTGGAGTAGGCGGTATGGGTTTTAAAATCAGGTTTCTCGGGTGAAAGAATTGTATGTGATATATATTCTGTGATGTGTATGATGTATATTTCAGTCTTTTGCCTGAAAACAATTTTGAACTTGCAATCGAATTGAAGTCGACTTTCAATTGATTTGAAAGTGTAAAAGGAATTGTGCGCTTTAATTTTGTTGTTTTTCTAGATATCTTTTCTATGCTTTACTTATTTGTAAATAAACTCAAAAAAATTTACAAAACTGCAAAACAGTCCAAAAGGGTTGAACTGTTTCACCTTTAGAATAAAAAAATATTCTATGCACCACAGAATATTCTATTCGTATCAATATTTACCACCTCATTATGTGGGCTCATTCTCTAACGACTTTACTATTGGCTAACATGATAATCTCGTAATTTTTTAAACCAAATTTAATACCATCTGTGATTAAATTAAAATTCAACTACACAAATTAGAGTAAGTTGGGGTGAGATTGGGCACTAATATATTTTTAGTGTATTTTTAGCAATTTTGGTACTACTGTACCCTTACCTACTGTCCCAACATTGTATAAGGAGTTCTTCACAGTGAATAGATTCTACACAGCTGCTTGTACTTCAGTTCATTGTTAAGGCCTCTAGCCTCCTTTACCAGTTTGCACACTCATTGTGAGTCAAGTTGACAATGCTGGCAGCAATTCGAGTGTGCAGATTTTATCCAGCTCATGATTTCCACTAACTCGCGATCATGCCCTATTGGTGAGTAAGGGCCACCTTTCAGGATTGCTTGGAGGGCTGCTTTGAGTCACAGAGAATTACAAAGCCCTTCTGCATAGGGGAAGGATTTGTACATATCAAGTCCCTCTGATAATGACAAAAGTTCAGATGTGAAGTCCGAGGCTGCAGATTAGTATCAATCATCTGGTGGTACTCTGTATCTCTTGGAGTGGCTAGGAGCACTCTGAAACTTTCATTAGTTATTGTGTCATCAGAAGAACCATCTGTATATGTATGCACAAAGTCTTTTCTGGGATAGTGTTGAATGTTCCTCAGCCCTTTTGTCTTAATGATGTCAGTTTACTCTTTCTTTCTACATGACTCCAAGTCTTTTTAAGGTTCATCACAATTTTCCAGTTTAGAGGAAGTTTGGATGTGAATATTGGTTAGTTTTAAGACTCAGCATGCACAAATAGTCGATTTGCCTTTATTGTAGAGATTAGTTTGGCACTTTTTATGAGACAATCTAACCCATATTTTTATTCTGGGAAACTACAGCCTAGAAGTTTTTCACTTCAATAAATAAGGACCAATCTCGGCAAACTAAAGCAATAGGCCTGTGGGGACCACGTTTGATCACTTAAAGTAAAAATGTCAGATGTGATATGGTCACTGAAAATAAATAATTGTAAAATAGGAAAGAAAGTAAATGAATTAAAAAAATATTTAATACAAAATAAGTCTTTGCAACATGTGAAGAAAGTAGACATTTTTTTGGAGACAAAAGGAGTGAGCTAACTGTCAGAAGTGAGGACCAACATCTGGTTCTTTGTTACAAAAAAATTGCTTCAGTAAAAGTAGAACTAAAGAGGTAAACGTACGTAAGTGTAAATAGAAATAGTTTTTAAGTATACGCATCTAGTCCTAACTAGTCTCACCATATGTGAAAAATAAAGACAATTTCCCAATGACCTTGTACAAGTTCGAATAATTTTGAGGTTACCTCTTTGGGGAATTCCTTTAATTAAACTCAGGCTTCTGAATTATCATTACTTTTATACTTATCGTGAGTCTAGTTATGTCTAGATGAGGACACTAAAAATTATTTCTATAAGTAGACATGATTTACTTTACTAATTGTGCATGTACTGAAACAATTTTTGGGTTACATAGGACAAAATGCTCTCACATCTGAAGGTTAGCTCACTTCTTTTATCTCCAGCATGTTTAACTCAACCTTCTTCTACAACATATTGTAAAGACTTATTTTGTAGTAAGTATTTTCAAATATCTTTTATTTTCTATTCTAATTTCCAATCACTGCTGAAGATTGCCAAGTTGCTCGAACATGTTATATTTTAGTAGGTTTTTGTTTAGATTTACCTTATAAGTTCAGCCAGTTGTAATTTAACAAGTTCATTGAGTTATAAAAAAAAGTATTGCTCCTTAGGCCTATTAAAAATTATTTTAAAATACACAGATTCATAGCGTCAAATATTCAATAGAAAGGATTTTTATTTTATAAACAATGTATATTTTTTAAGGATAATAAAATACATTTTTCATACCCTCTTTTTATTACTTACACTTTTAAATGTTTTAAACTTGCCTATAGTAGCACTTACTTTGTTTGTTGAGGACGGCCGTTTCGGGAGATGTGTCCCTTTGTCAACTCAGACCGTAACTCTCTTGAGATGTACGTTACGGTATCGATGGATGGTTGATGCTCGGCTTGCAATATTAACATTTGTTGATTCCATCTTCGTGTGAGATACTAGTAATCACTTACACTTTTAAATGTTTTAAACTTGCCTATAGTATTACTTTGTTTGTTGAGGACGGCCGTTCACGCGAAGATGGAATCAACAAATGCTCTTTTTATTCTTGTTCCATGATGCTATAGCTTATTTGAACCTTATTCTTTATATAATAATAAAGTTATCATATTAAATTTACAGATGGCCCCTATCATAGAACCAATCGGTAACCCCGTACAGCTTGGAGAAGGGCCAATTTGGGATGCAGAGTCTCAATGCCTTTATTTTGTTGACATCCCTGGTGGAACAATTAATAAATACAATCCAAAGACAAAGAAACATTTTTCTGCAAAACCAGGTAAGCGAGACATTGTAAATGTGTTACCAAAACAGGATACAATTTTAATTAACTCCACAGAGCAAGCAATGGCTATAATAGGCAAAAGGTCTAAACCACAACTTACAATAAAAACAAGAAATATAAACAAAATTTTTTTAAAGTCAATTCCTACTTGGTCAACAAAAACATTTTATTTTAGTTAGTTTTTACTAAATAATTACAATTAATTTAAATTAAGTAACATAACTACACATTAAAACAGCTGTTTTACCACATAACCTTAACATAAAATCAGTTTTTTTTATGAAATCATATGTTATCACTTATTTTAACCCAAAAGTGACGAAATAACTAAATTGCATACCTTGCCCCTTTTTTTGAAAAGTTTTTCTTTTATAAAAAACTAAAATTACTTAATTAAACCTAATGTCTGAAAAAACTGTATTAACCTCAAGTGACATACTACAAGATTTAAAAAATGTATTTGAATTTGAGTGAATAGATGAAAAGTATTTTATTAACAATTGAAAATTTGAACAATATATGTATACATATATATATATATATATATATATGAGGAGAGTGTGAACTAATAGAAGGAATTAAATTAAACAAACCAAAAAAAAAAAACATTAAGATATCATACTTGAGACGGAAACAGTCATCTAAACACCATTATCGAAAACAAGTTTATTGGAATATGACACATAAACATAGTTCAATGTATAAATATAAATAACACAACTAATAAAAACAATGAAATAAAACTATTACCTATATCAAACACAAATCATTGCACAATATCACTCTCACCGAAGCAGATAAAGGCAACACTAAAGTAAGCATAAGCATCAACACTAAATAATAAATATTACTAGAACAGTAGCAAGGTGTGCTATAAATGTAATCATTTATAAATGTGCCGATGACTAACTACAAATTTTTAGTTGAAAATGATATATTTTTAAGGTAAATTAAACAATAAATTCTGTAGAAACTCAAAATATTCTATAATTTGTCAAAAGAAAGACAGAAGTCTGAGTGAGTAGGGAATTCTCTGTCGTGAATCCATCTAATTTAGTGCTGCTGCTGCCTTACTAAACATAAACAAGCAGACTTACTCTCACCACCAATACATATTGTGATAAACATGTTGAGTCGTTTGTAGGATCTATTGTATGCTCGGCTCTTTCCTCAGCAGTTGTCATCAGTCGTATCTAAAAACATGTAATAGAAGACTATTACGAAATTATGGACAACCTATTACACCAGTTGAAAAAATAATTATTTTAAACACAAAGTTACAGTTTTTTCAATTTTTAATTCCACACAATATTAAGGCTTTTTCTGAAGCCAAACTCTTTCCCGAGAATTTACTGTCTCAGGTTCATAAAATTTGTCTCATTTCTTACCAACATGGACTTAAAAAATGATATCATTGTGATGTATGGAGTTACTAGTTTCCAAGATAAAAATCTTCAGAAGTTAATAGAGTTTTCACACTCTATTTACAAAATGCTTTTTATGATGTACTCTGCTTAGCTAAACCTATCTGATAAACATTGGTAACTAATGCACATCTTTCTGCAAGAGCTCCAGCTATCAGATATTTTTCAATAGTGTTATGCAGAGAATGCAGATGCTTGTGACACCCTAATGTGTCTAGATGTGTCCAAAAGTTCTTAAACCCATATAATATATTATTTTTGTTTTTATCAATTTTTGTTTTTTCTCTAGTAAGTGGTTCCACTTGGCCTTTAGAAGTTGGAACAGAAAGTGACCAACAACTGCCCCGTCATTCCTAAACTCTACAAGGAACATCATTGAGGGTCTTGCTGAAGCCCATACTTGTACTAAAATGGCCAAATAAAGAAATGGGACCTTCTAGCCTCCAACGGCCCATTGCTCAGAACCCTACCACGTATGGAAGCGTTCGTCTGATTTTGTCTACTGACTTAGCCATTTCTACCTCAATACCCATCTCCACCAGATCAGCATAGTGGAAGACCTAACCTTCCCCCTCTTCCACAAAGGCAGAGTGGATGGCAAACACCTAAACTCTCTCTAGCTCCGCTGAGGAACCAGCTGACCACTACTGGGAGGGACAGCAACGAAATGCCAAGAATGGGCATTGGCTAAAAAAACTCCACTTTTAGCAACATAGTCTTCCCTAAGAACTCTACTTTTCTCTTTTCCATGTTAATCTCTTCTAATTTCCAATTTCCGTTACTTGGCAGATGTTACATTCACAATGTAGAAAGGGTACGATTCACTAACGAGTTTATTAGCTATATTACTTCTTTTCCTTAAATGTATAAGATGAAGCTACTGTACTAGCTAGCCCTGTGTCTTTTAGGATAGAGGAAAAGGTTATTGTAGACCGAGAGAAGAAAGTTTCTCTGGTTTTAATGTAGCATTTCTACGTAACTTGTTCATTTCCTCTGTCATATTTGTCTTATATAATTTCCAAATAGCTTCTATGTTAACTTATTATACTGTAAGCAGACAGAGCATGTTTACTATTTCCTCTCTTTGCTCTTTACTACTGGGTGGTTTAATTTAAAGGATAATTGTTGTTGTCTATCATCGTAATGTAATCAATCAACTCTCAAGTTAGGGCCTGCGGCTATTGATGATTTACTTTCCCATTTTAGGAGATATTATTCATAGGTGGAGATAATAAATATTCATTGCTTTATGTTTACAGCTGTACCACAAATATCTAAAAATATTAAGTCCAATCACCATGATAAGATTATAATAGTAGTTATAAAGTAACGAATGCAGTGGAGAGAATATTTGCAGCACTTAAGAGAGGTCACATATACAAAAGATCCATACAAAGAAGATCAGATGATTAATCTGTCCCTATGAGGAACTAAAAAGGAACTCAGGGTTGTACTTAACTTGAAAAAATCATAGTTGAAGAAGAGTTTTGTAGTACTGTAATTCAAAATTTTGCTTTGAAAAATCGAAGAATCGAGTTCATGTACAAATAAAGTATATAAGATATGTTAATTACATTCAATAATTTGTTTTTTAAATTTAATTTAATAAAATAAAAGTCTACTATGATTAAATATTGTTTACAATGTAATTTAAATAAAAATTCAGTTAAACACATATAAATAGCATTTATTTTTATCAAAGTGTAACGTGATAATTTTGTAAAATTAATTCTTAAAGAATTAAGGATGATGTTAAATATTGCAGTGATTTGTTACATAATTAATTAGTTGACCTGCAATGTCAAATGTTTAATTGAAAATTAGAATGATGTGTTAAATAAATAATTTTAAATGACAGACATTAATTTACATAAATCAAACTTTACTTCAACAAAGAAACATGAAAATACAAATAAATTTTACGCTTGAAATGTTACGTTACTTGCAGATTTTACAAGTTTTACAGAATTAACTTATCAGACCTTTGTATGTTAAAAAAATCTATGGCAGGGAACCTGATATCCAATTGAGATTGCTTTGCGTATTTAGAATACATTTAATCAGTCTTTTCGACTTTAAAATTTTACTACATTACACAAATGAATTTAGAC